>BPLS01030823.1:0-10669 GCA_019656275.1 Rhododendron kiyosumense | reverse complement strand
CATCTGCTCAAACGTGGATCAAATCCGGTTACTCGTACTGTTGACTTGTGTGGCTCCAACCCACGCTTGCATTTATTTAGCAAACAAGGAGCTGTCATTAGCCTCCTCAAATCTTCTGCAGATACTCAGCCACCGCCAGAAATCTTCCTCAGCATACTCAGCCACCGCCAGAAATCTTCCTCAGCATGCTTTGGAGTAAATGAAGGAAGACTTTGTGGCAAAAGTGTGAGTAATGAACAGGGTCTCCTCTGGCTATAAAAGGAGATTCCTAGTTCTTATCTTTGCATTAGAAATTAGAGAGAAGAGAGTGATACACGAGTGGATTGTGAGGCAATACTGTGTGAGTTTGAGTGACTGTTGTAATACTTCTCCAGTAAATATAGTGCATCCGCTGCCCCTCCGTGGACGTACCCGATTATTGGGGAACCACGTAAATCCTTGTGTTTCTCTGTGTTGTGTGTGTTTGTGTTTGTTGGTTTAACTCTGATTTAGCACTACAATTGGTATCAGAGTAGTGTAGTGGCTACCAAGAACACAAACCTGTTTCTGTTTCAAGGTCTCTGTCCGAAAATCGCAGCCACTGATTTCTGATCCTCAACTCAGTTTGAACACTGAGTCTCGTGCATCTCATCAAGACGATTCCAACGCACCAAGGCCCGTCGTCAACGGAGGTCCACAGTAGCCACACGGCCCGTTCGACGGAGATGCATGTACGACAAAGTTCTGTCCAGAAAACGCAGAACTGGAAAGTGATTGGAAAGTAGATCTGATCATTAAGTCTTGTGCATCTCGTCGAGACGAAGAAATTGGCGCAAGAATCATTGCGAACGGAGCAATATAGCCTTCAAACGGTCCGTTCGACGGTGGAGAGTGAAAGAAGCTGCTGCTCGCTGGATCTGTTTTTTCTTTTCAGAAGACAGAGTTTTTTTTTTCCCTTATACTACCTCTGTGTAAGGAGGAAAACCAGGGGCTGGTTTTTTCACTAGTCAAAACTAAGGGAAATTATCCAGTGCTACTGTCTCACCCAGAGACGCTGATGTCAGCTTGACATCATCGGTTCAGAAGCTTCAGAAGGCCAGAAGGTTGCGCCCAGTCAGCACGCCACGTGTCACCCAGTCAGCAGACACTTCATCTGCCACGTCATCAGTGGGGTCATCAGTGCTGAGTCATCAGCCACGTCATCAGCCACTTGTCATTCCACATCATCGCCAGGTAGGCGCCACGTGTACGACACATCAGCAAAAAGTCCAATCCTTAGTGCCCAATCAGCATTTAGTGTTGAGTCAGCAGGTCCAGTCAGTCCTAACAAGAGGGAATATTCTCTAATCCAAGGAATATTCTAAAAGGTGTTATTTTGCGATTTCGGAGCCGTTTTAACTCTGATTTGCGCAAGTGAATAGTCGTTCCTAACTATTCTCGACGTTTCGGATCCAACGCCGCACAAACAACCAGCTGCAAATGTTGCAGAGGAGACAGAAGATGATCTAGAGTCAGCACTATTGGTCTCATCATCACCTGACCATTCAGATGAGTGGATACTAGATTCGGGATGTTCCTACCACATGTGTCCCAATAGGGACTGGTTCTCGAGTTTTCAAGATCTCGATGGAGGAGTTGTTTTGCTAGGTGATAACACCGCCTGCAAAGTACAAGGGATAGGTTCAATCCGTTTGAAGTTGCATGATGGGACAATCAGGGTGCTTACAGACGTTCGGTATGTTTCGGACTTGAAGAAGAATCTCATTTCACTTGGAGCCTTTGATGTGAAAGGCTACAAGATTACGATGATGGGTGGAGTGCTAAAGATAGTTCGAGGGGCGCTCATTGTGTTGAAAGGTAGCCAAAAAGGAAACTTGTATTTCCTAGACGGTTGCGCAGTCATAGGGAGAGCGACCGTTACTACCAACTCAGACGAAGACGATACATCTAAGCTATGGCACATGCGCCTAGGACATGCTGGCGAGAAAGCCTTACAGAGTTTAGTAAGGCAAGGCTTGTTGAAAGGGGCCAAGACAGGAAAAGTTGGCTTCTATGAGCATTGTGTATTGGGCAAACAGACTCGAGTCAAGTTTGGCACTGGAGTTCACCGCACAGAGCAGATTCTTGACTATGTTCATTTAGATGTTTAGGGGCCGACCAAAAATGCAACTTTGGGAGGCAAACGATGGTTCGTGACATTCATTGATGATTTCTCCAGACGTGTCTGGGTTTATACCATGAGGCACAAGTATGAGGTCCTTCCAATCTTCCTTCAGTGGAAGAAAATGATAGAGACGTAGACAGGAAGGAAAATCAAGAAGCTGAGGTCAGATAACGGTGGCGAGTACAAGTCAGATCCTTTTCTCCAAGTTTGTCGGGAGGAGGGGATAGTCAGACACTTCACAGTTGCGGGGACGCCGCAGTAGAATGGAGTAGCAGAACGCATGAATCGCACTTTGGTGGAGAAAGTTCGGTGCATGTTGTCAAATGCCGGGCTTAGCAAGGCGTTTTGGGGCGAGGCTCTCAAATATGCCTCCCACCTTGTCAACCGTTTACTGTCAGCAGCAATCGGAGGGAAGACTCCGATGGAGGTATGGTTTGGGAAACCAGTTACAGATTATGATTCGTTACATGTTTGGGGTTGTTCCGCTTACTATCATGTAACTGAGTCCAAGTTAGATCCACGAGCCAAGAAAGCTATTTTCTTGGGTTTCACTTCAAGCGTTAAGGGATACAGGCTCTGGTGTCCCGAGTCTAAAAAGGTGATTCTAAGCAGGGATGTTACTTTCGACGAATCTGCTATGTTACAGCAGGTTCCTTCCAAGGAAAATGTGGAGCCGAATGCACAGCAGCAGGTGGAGCATTTAGAACAGGCGAAGGTTAAGACTCCCCTTATTCCAACCAAGACTGTTTAGACAGTCAGTCGTCCCGAGGATCAACCCGTTGATCAGGATGTCGTTACTGAAGAAGAGGCTCCATTACAGGAAATACCACAGCAGCTAGAATCCATTGCAACCAGCAGACCGAGGCGGGAAATTCGGAAACCTGCTCGATATGCTGATACAGTAGCATATGCACTTCCAGTGACAAACGATGATGTCCCCTCCACTTATCGGGAGGCAGTGCAGTGTACAGAAAGTAACAAGTGGAAAGAGGCGATGGATGAGGAGATGGGTTCACTCTCCAAGAATCAGACTTGGGATTTGGTTCAACTTCCCATGGGTAAGAAATCTATTGGCTGCAAGTGGGTTTATGCGAAGAAGGAAGGTATAGGATTTGAGAAAGTCAGGTTCAAAGCAAGATTAGTAGCCAAGGGTTACGCACAGACAGAAGGGATCGACTACAACGAGGTGTTCTCCCCTGTCGTCAAACATTTGTCGATCAGGATCTTGCTGGCATTGGTAGCATAGTTTGACCTTGAGTTAGCCCAACTGGATGTCAAGACCGCTTTTCTACATGGAGATCTGGATGAGGAGATCTATATGGCTCAACCAGATGGTTACAGAATTGCAGGAAAGGAGAATTGGGCTTGTAAACTGAAGAAGTCGCTTTATGGGTTGAAACAGTCGCCGAGACAGTGGTACAAGCGCTTTGATCGGTTTATGATGGAGCAGGGGTACACAAGAAGTCACTTTGACCATTGTGTTTACTTTTGCAAACTCCCGGATGGATCATTTGTCTATTTGCTCTTATATGTAGATGACATGCTGATTGCATGTAAGAGCAAGGTGGAGATTGACAGACTGAAGGCTCAACTCAGTAAGGAGTTTGACATGAAGGATCTCGGGGAGGCAAAGAAAATACTCGCCATGGAAATTCAGCGGGACAAGGCAAAAGGCACAGTTTGTTTGACTCAGATGCAGTATCTGAAGCGAGTGTTGAAGAGATTTGGGATTGACTGGAAAGCTAAACCTATCAGTACACCTTTGGCCACTCATTTTAAACTTAGTGCATCGATGTCGCCGCAGATGGAAGATGAACGGAAGCAAATGGCTCAGGTTCCCTACGCCAATGCAGTGGGAGCTTTGATGTATGCTATGGTTTGTACGAGGCCAGACATTTCACACGCAGTTAGCATGGTCAGCCGATACATGCACAATCCAGGGAAAGAGCACTGGCAGGCTGTGAAATGGATTCTACGATATCTTCAGGGTACTGTGGATGTTAGATTGAAGTACGAGAGAAACAAAAAACTTGGTCAGCATTTGGTTGGTTACGTGGATTCTGATTATGTTGGTGACCTAGATAAGCGACGGTCGACTACAGGGTATGTGTTTACACTTGCCAGAGGGCCAATCAGTTGGAGGTCAACGTTACAGTCAACGGTGGCTTTGTCTACTACAGAGGTAGAGTATATGGCAGTGACAGAGGCTTTCAAGGAAGCTATTTGGGTACATGGTTTGATTGAGGGCTTGTGAATTGTTCAGAAAAACGTGGAGGTTTTTTGTGACAGTCAGAGTGCCATCTGTTTGGCGAAAAACCAGGTTCATCATTATCGCACCAAGCATATTGATGTCCGGTTTCATTTCATCAGGGAGATTGTAGAGGAAGGGGATGTTCTTCTTCAGAAGATTCCAACTGCAGATAACCCTGCGGATATGCTCACCAAAGTGGTTACAGGGATCAAGTTCCAACATTGCTTGGACTTGATCGGTATCTCTCGAGTAGTGCGCGCCTAAGGGCGCAGAGGGGCAGTGTTGATTCGAGGATTGTCGCCAAGGTGGAGATTGTTGACTTGTGTGGCTCCAACCCACGCTTGCATTTATTTAGCAGACAAGGAGCTGTCATTAGCCTCCTCAAATCTTCTGCAGATACTCAGCCACCGCCAGAAATCTTCCTCAGCATGCTTTGGAGTAAATGAAGGAAGACTTTGTGGCAAAAGTGTGAGTAATGAACAGGGTCTCCTCTGGCTATAAAAGGAGATTCCTAGTTCTTATCTTTGCATCAGAAATCAGAGAGAAGAGAGTGATACATGAGTGGATTGTGAGGCAATACTGTGTGAGTTTGAGTGACTGTTGTAATACTCCTCCAGTAAATATAGTGAATCCGCTGCCCCTCCGTGGACGTACCCGATTATTGGGGAACCACGTAAATCTTTGTGTTTCTCTGTGTTGTGTGTGTTTGTGTTTGTTGGTTTAACTCTGATTTAGCACTACACGTGCTCCTGCAGCGAATTCCCCGTAACGGACATAAACTCATCCCTCTTCACTCACCTCATATGCCCAGCCCTTCTCCAACCCAACGGTCACAACGCTCTTATCGATCGGTGATGGTGAAGGATCGACAAATTCTTCGAGTACTTTCTCTTCGATGGTTAGCCAATCCGACTTCAGGAAGTCCTTCATCGAGTCTTCCATAAAAACAGCAAGATCATATGGGTACGATGGGCTGGACTTTTTTGTTGGTTTTCAACCAGTAGACTCAGTGCTAGCTCTAAAATGGAAAACATGGCCACCCTATTCGATGAGTGGCGATTAGGGATCGAATCAGAGTCAAGAAACTCCAGTGGGTCTCAACTCATCTTGACAATGGCTGTCTGGTCCTCCCCATACCTTTTCAATGCAAGTTTTCCAATTGAATCTATAAAGAAGAACTTGGACTGGGTACATGTGATGCCAGAAGGCTACTACAAGCCAAGTTGGTGGAATTACACTGCTGCCTTTGCAGCATTGTATGATCCGGGAATCAATGCATGGATTGACGGCGGGTTAGCGGCTAACAAGCTTGTTTTGGGGCTGCCTTTCTACGGCTATGCTTGGACACTTGCGAACCCGAATGACAGCACAATCGGTGCACCAGCAAAGGGACCGGCAAAGGGGAGCGCGATTACTGATGATGGTATGATGAGTGTAGGTGCGGTCAAAATTATTAACCTGCGATCGAGGGAGACCATTTAACCCTCCAATTACTAACAGGCACGTAGCAACGGGCCCGCGCGGAAAAGAAACCTTGACCGAAACTTGGTCCAAAGAAGAATGGTTGAGCATCCAATGAGAAAAGAACACGTGTTCAAAATAAAAGGATGCCCCCGTGGAGGTTGTCCGCAGAAAAGGAAGTTACCGCTAGTCCCGCGGGAAGACCAAAATGCACCTTGAAGTAGTCTTAGCAGCGGAGGACTGTGATAGAGTCCCGCGAGTTGCTGAGTCCTTGTAATTACAAGGAAGCTATATTGAAAAGTCCCCGGAGTTCCGTCTAGGCCTAGAGGCAGGGTCCAGAAGGGACTCTGCGGAGAGCTCACGATGGCGATGTTACTCCAGCGGGAATTGGGGAATTTCTTGTGGCTTGGGATGAAGGATACGCCGCGGAAAATCGAGTTCTTCCACGGAAAAGCTCCTGTGAGATCGAGGACGAGTTTCTCCAAGGCCTGGAGGTATAAGAGGGACACGTGTTGGTGATCTATAGGAGCGCCGTCCTGGGCCTGACCTAGGCCCAGGAGCCCTATGAATACCCTTGACATTCCCACTTGTTGATCCAAATAGCAACCCAAGAGGGGGGTTGATAAGCACCCAGAAATGTAATGAAAGGGCGCGCTAGTGTCTAGGTTTAGTTTAATTTACTCATTAATTAGTTGTTTTTAACTTAGTTGTCTCGTAGAGTTTGTTTGTTTTGTTTTGTAGGAGAATCGCTTAATAAGGAGCTTTAAAGGCTTAAGGCATGTCATGGCCTGAAGTTGCCCGACGGCCAAGGCGCAGCTCAGGCAGAGCCCAGGCAGAAGACCATCGCCAAGGCGCATCTCAGGCAAAAGTTACCCGACGTCAAGGCTGAGCAAGCCGAGGCCAAGGCTAAGGCGTGACCGACGGCTGAGCAACGCCAAGGCAAGATCAAGGCACAGCTCCACTATTGAGCTCGGCATCGATGGGATGCCAAATTTGACATCGATGCCGAGGCCATTAGTGCCCCAAAACCCTTACCAGCTTAGGCATCGATGGGATGCCAAATTTGACATCGATGCCGAGCCCATTAGTGCACCAATTCCTTATTGACCTCGGCATCGATGGGAGAAATGGAATGCCATCGATGCCGAGCCCCTTAGTGGCCAGCGTATGGTAGTGGCCAGCGATGCCGAGCGCAATAGCAGAGCATCTTCGGAGAATATTCCAAACGGGAAATAAAAGGAATGATGTAATGAGATCCAAAACAAGTAGTAGCACGTTTTTGGTAGAATTTCTAGATCTAGCTTAGATTCATTTTTGCTTTTTGCACTGTTCTTGAATGTTCTTATTTTTCAGCCTTTGAATATTTAATTTTCTGTCTTAATTAGTTAGTTTTTGATATTGTCGCTTTAATTAACGTTGTTGCTCTATTCCCGATCTATCTTAATCTCTAGTTTAATTCTAGTCTTATCTTTTCAATTATGCTTAGTCAATTTTCGCTTGCTCTTATCTTCGTAGATATGCGTGAGTAGTTTCAAGGGTTGGGTCATGGGATGATTAGCATCCCGTGGCTTGGGCGAAAATTGCGTTTTTTTTTCACCAATAATGCTTTAATTTCTAGATTTGAAAATTAATGTGGAGTTCGGATTCATTTGGGGAATTACCGAGGTGTTAACCTCTTTGATCATGTGTAGGTAGGAGCATAGACTACCTACCACACATGATGCTTAGAGCTCTGTCGCTCGAGGGGTTCACCAAATGAGTTCTAGAGCTAGCTTGATAATCGGATCTCTTTTTCCCGGTTTTGATACCTACAATTGTTTATTTTAAATCGCGTGAATTGGTGAAAAATGTGATTTAGCCCAAGTCATGAGTGCTAGGATTCCTAGACCTAACCTATCTTTTTCCTAGTTTATTCGTTCTTAATTTAGCCATTTTAATTCCACCGTTCAAAGTAAAACCAAGTTGACTGGCTAAAAGTCGAAAACCCTACTTGCATCTACAAATCCGAGGCGAGCCATAAACTAATTCCCTTGGGTACGATCCCGAACTTCTCTGGATTATTTTGCTTCATCGATATTTTAACCCTACGCTTGGGGTAATATTCTTCTACACGGAAGATAACGAAGTAGGGGTGAATTGGGTATCTCAAATTTAATGCGGAATTTTAAATAACTAATTGCAATATATTCCACTACAATTCCAATTTCAATTCCAATTTCAATGATATACTATTCTAGTCAAGCAATATTATTGATATGCAAAACGAAAAGTAAAGAGAGTAGGGAAGAGAGAATCGAACGCAAGGATTTATAGTGGTTCGGTCCGCAACTTCATGGCCTAGTCCACTCCCCAAGTGTCCAATTTGGGATTTGCTGCACTATCTCCAATATAATAGTTACAATATTCTAGCTTGACGGGTGCTAGACAACCTTTACAACGAGCAATTATCCCCAATTGCTCCAACTAATTTTGACTCTGGTGCTAGTCACACCTAACCCAACTAGTTTTGACTCCGGTGTTAGTAACACCTAACCTTCAAGTGATTTTCTCTCCAAAACCACTCACAAAAAGATAATTCTCTCAAGAATACGAAGAAGGATGTACAATTCCCTTTACAATTGATGCTCAAGAACAACACTCAAACTAGTGTAATAAGATATTCAAGATAAGACTTTAGGGATGATTAACGGATATTCAAGAGAGCTCACTGCAATTTTTCTTCAAGAGATCATCTCACAATTCTTCCTTCGACACACGTGTATATATATATTTTCTTCAAGAATAAAGCCCCATTTGACTGTTGAAGATTAGTAGCCGTTGGAATTAAAGAATAATCTCCTCCCGTAAATCAAGCAATTTACTCCTTCCTTGTATTAAGCAATTTGTCTTCTTCTTACCCATCTTCAATATTCTAAGGTGAAGCTCCACTAGCCGTTGAAAGGATTGGCTCCAATCTTACCTTTCTAGATTTTTGCATCTTCCATTTTAAGCAATGAATCTTCTTCACACAAACTTCAATCAAGTCTTCGATTAGCCGTTAAAAATAATAAAGCTCCAAGAAATCTTCTAGCTTCCTCCTTTATTGATATTTGCTTTCCATGGAAGTTCTTATAGCCAATCACACATTGGGAGAAGATTTGTCCTTAATCTTCTTCCTTTTAATTTTAATCTTGACTGTTGGAGATAGGAGTATTGGTGTAGAATTTTCCCATGTGTACTTCATCCAAATCCTACGAAAAACACATTAATTCAAATGAGTAACAAATATCACAATATTAATTATATTTCATTCCAATAAAATATGTTTTGTTATCATCAAAATCAATAAGGTATTCAATAGAAACCTTTGGACTAACACCACTGATTAGAGAAGATTTCTAATAAGTTGTGCTTTTATATACAAACAATGCATTATTTCAATGTGACCTGTAAATTTGAGAAGATTTCTCAAAACGATTGTTCCTCCTGATCCACTAAGCTGAGCTAAGAAGTTGGGATTTTGTCCCTGTGGAATGCATCTGGTAGCCATTTTTTAGCCAAATAAAATGCAGGGTTTTGGAACTTTTTCACTTTTTGGTGTACGTCTTCGGTTCAAAATCGGATTGCTATCAAAAAAACATTTGATCCTTTTGATGGCAGTCCATGGAGGGAAAATGTTGTTGCGTCGAAAATCCCGAATCAAATGTTAGAGATATTTCACAAAAGAGTCATGATAAAGAAAAACTAGAAGAACTAGGGAACACAATTGTCGTCAAGAGGACTATCCCCGAGAGCCTCTAAGTATAGTTGAAACTAATTTTGGGCAATATATGATCATTGTGTTTTTCCATTGGAACGGTTAAGAGTGTTCTGTTTCTCTTTTCTACTGCTAGATTGTCTTCTCACATTTCTCTCTAATGCACAGTTTCATAGCACAAGATGATAAGAAAAATCCCGGGAACAAGAGACACTTCTTGTTAATCTTGCTTCCAACCGCAGCTACACTTACCATTGTACTAGTTTACGTGACATGGTACCTGCGTAAAAGAGCACGCAGAAACAAAGGTAAGTTTTTCAAGCTGAGAAAACTTTGTGCACAAATCATTTCCCTTTACCCTTTTAACGTTCCACATGTTTTTTTTTCATTGGTTACAGGACGAATGGCCGAAGGAAAAGAATCGCAATCTTTATTCAAAACTACTATGGCATCTGCTGAAAACACAAATGCTCCTAATTTGCTAGTATTTAGATTCATCGACCTTGTAGAAGCTACCAATAATTTTTCGTTTGAAAATAAGCTCGGAGAGGGTGGATACGGACCTGTTTACAAGGTAAAACTATTCGTCTTCGCATAAAATCGAGAAAACAAAACTAAATACGTGGTGTCCATTTTGCCTGCAGGGTGTATTACATCATGGACAAGTAATAGCAGTAAAAAGACTTTCAAGGACTTCTACACAAGGATTTGAAGAGTTCAAGAACGAGGTGATGCTTACTGCTAAACTGCAACATGTAAATCTTGTAAGAGTTCTTGGATTTTGCACCGAAAAAGAAGAACAGATATTGATCTACGAATACATGCCGAACAAAAGCCTGGATCATTATCTCTATGGTTAGCAATCTTTAATGCTTCTAAAATAATGGTGAACAATAATTGAGTGTGGTTTTAACATGAGGTGTCGCCTATGTTTTAACCATCCAAATCTCTTTCGCGTAGATCCAACCAGGGGATTACTTTTAGATTGGGAAAAACGAGTTCAAATCATTGAAGGGGTTACTCAGGGGCTTTTGTACCTCCAAGAGTACTCAAGATTGACAATAATTCACAGGGATTT
>BPLS01030821.1:0-14438 GCA_019656275.1 Rhododendron kiyosumense | reverse complement strand
TCTTTCACTTCAGGTTGGGGTTGTTTCTACATATATTCTGTTATTCAGTGGCTTTCTATAGAGTCTTACCTTGTTGTAAAGTTGAGAGACGATAGTATCGATTTGTGGAAAACCCAAAATTAGGGTAACTTTCATTAAACTGGGTATATATACAATGCAAGATACAACAATTACAATGAGGTCCTAACTAATTAACTATTTACATACTAAGGATAAATAATGAAACTCCATACAACGAACTAATTCATTAATCTAACACTCCCCCTCAAGTTGGTGCGACGATATCGATCAAGCCCAACTTGAATGCAATAGGGTGGAAACTCTTGCTGCCAAGTCCCTTTGTGAATATATCAGCCAACTGATCTCCAGATCTCACAAAAGGCATACATATCGAACCCTCGCTCAGTTTCTCCTTGATGAAGTGCCTGTCAATCTCAATATGCTTCGTTCTATCATGTTGAACAGGATTATGAGCAATATTTATAGCAGCCTTATTATCACATTAGAGTTTCATAGGACCACTGTCAATGAAACCCAAATCACGTAATAAGGTTTGGAGCCACAAAAGCTCGCAAACACCATGAGCCATGGCTCTATACTCTGCCTCTGCGCTAGATCTAGCAACCACCGATTGCTTTTTACTTCGCCAAGTAACCAAATTCCCACCAATAAAGGTACAATAGCCAGAGGTAGAGCGTCTATCATTCACAGAACCAGCCCAGTCAGCATCAGTAAAAGCCTCCAACCGCAAATGACCATGATTAGAGAACAGAATTCCTCTTCCTGGAGCTGATTTGAGATACCTCAAAATACGATAAACTGCATCCAGGTGTGAAATACGAGGATCGTGCATAAACTGGCTAACTACACCCACTGCATAGGTAATATCCGGCCGGGTGTGAGCTAAATATATCAGTCGTCCAACAAGTCGCTGATACCTCTCCTTATCAGTACGTTCGCCCATATCTCCACTCAAGTGATGATTTGGCTCAATAGGAGAATCTGCAGGTTTACAACCCAACATGCCTGTTTCTTCCAAAAGATCAAGAATATATTTTCGTTGAGAGATAAAATTACCTTTATCAGATCTTGCCACTTCCATTCCAAGGAAGTATCTCATCGCTCCCAAGTCTTTAATCTCGAATTCTTGGGCAAGTCGAGACTTCAAATTATGAATTTCATTCACATCGTCACCTGTCATTATTATATCATCAACATAAACAATAAGGACAGCAATCTTACCATCACTCCTCTTAATGAATAGAGTATGGTCAGCATGGCTCTGTTTGTAGCCGAAACTCAGCATGACCTTTGAGAATCTGCCAAACCAAGCCCGAGGTGACTGCTTCAAACCATACAGTGCCTTCTTTAATTTGCACACCTTTCCCTCACTTGCAGCGGAAGAAAAACCTGGTGGAATATCCATATACACTTCCTCATCCAGATCACCGTGGAGGAATGCATTTTTTACATCAAACTGTTGAAGTGGCCAATTCAGGTTAGCTGCACAGGAAAGTAGAGTTCGCACAGAATTCATCTTTGCTACTGGAGCAAATGTCTCCTCATAGTCAATACCGTAGGTTTGAGTGAACCATCTGGCGACCAATCTAGCTTTGTATCTGTCAACTGTACCATCTGCATTCTGTTTAACAGTAAATATCCACTTACATCCCACTGATTTCTTTCCTCCAGGAAGTGGTACTAGCTCCCAAGTGCCATTCTTTTTCAAAGCTGTCATCTCCTCTACCATAGCTCTTTTCCATTCGGATATGACAAGCGCATCTTTCCAATTCTGTGGAATAGATGGGATGTAGAGTACATGATCTTTTCTCTTTTCGAATAGCAATAGGACGATCATCAATAACAGGAGGTTCAATAAGAGAAGAATCACTACTAAATAAGTCAGCTAAGAGAGGAGAATCATTAACAGGAGGAGAATCATTACCAGATGAGTCAGTTGAGGAATCTGGAACTGGAGTAGGCAACGGTGATTGACGGAGTGGTATCACATGGGAGGACTTCCTATCTTTCTGTCTAGCATAGGTCTTCAAGTTACCTTGCAACCGTGCTGGAAGTCCATCAGTGTCATCGCTCATGCCATGTGTTGCCTCTTCAGCAGATACTGTTTCTTTCTCTCCCTCAACATGATTATAAAATAAGTGCTCCCCCTCACCATGGTTATACATAGTAAACATCTCTTCCTCCTGATTAGACTCCCCCTGAAGAGATGACTTGGAGAGGGAATAAAAAGACTCTCTTTCCCAAAAAGTGACATCCATGGAGACTAAAAACTTTCTAGAATGTGAATCATAACACTTATAACCCTTCTGGGTAGGAGAGTACCCAACAAAAATACACTTATGGGCTTTATGACCCAACTTACCTCCGGAGGGGTGGGGTGCATGGACAAAGCACACACAACCAAAAACTCTTGGGGGAAGAGTGATAGCATGATAACTGCTAGGAAGACACTCTATGGGAGTCTTGAAGTTGAGAACACTGGATGGCATACGATTGATAAGATAAGCGGCAGTTAAAATAGCTTCTCCCCATAAGAATTTTGGAACATTCATGGTAAATAAAAGAGACCGAGCAACCTCAGCCAAATGACGATTCTTGCGTTCAGCAACTCCATTTTGTTGTGGAGTGTCAACACAAGTCGTTTGAAACAGAATACCATGCTCATCAAGAAAAGCCCTAAAACCTTTATCAATATACTCAGTGCCATTATCACTACGGAGAATTTTAATCTTTGCATCAAACTGAGTACTCACCATCGCATGAAAAGATCGAAAACAAGAAAAAACTTCACTCTTTGATTTAAGTAAAAACACCCAAGTAGCACGAGAATAACAGTCGATAAAAGTGACAAACCAACGATACCCCTTAAGAGAAGTAATAGGAGAGGGCCCCCAGACATCAGTGTGAATAATCATAAACGGGGACTCACTTCTTTTGTTAATAGGTGCATAAAAAGAACGCTTATGTTTTCCAAGCTCATAGGCTTCACAAAAAAACTGACTCCGAGGACAATGTTTAGTTAGGACAGGAAAAAGTTTTTCTGAAATCCCATAAGATGGATGACCCAATCTACGGTGCCACTGATGTAACATAGAGAGACTTGGACTCGTATCTACTTGCAGAGCCAGACCACTTGGCATGGGCGAAGGAGACGGACGAGGAGAAGACTCCAGATAATAAAGGCCATCACATGATCTACCACTGCCAATCACCTTCACTGTACCCAGTTCCTGAAAGACACAATGTGTAGGAAAAAAAGTCACTGAGCAATTTAAGGATTGTGTAAGACTACTAACGGAGAGAAGATTAGTAGGAAAATTTGGCACATGAAGAACTGAAGA
This sequence comes from Rhododendron kiyosumense, assembly GCA_019656275.1. Taxonomy (NCBI): domain Eukaryota; kingdom Viridiplantae; phylum Streptophyta; class Magnoliopsida; order Ericales; family Ericaceae; genus Rhododendron; species Rhododendron kiyosumense. The sequence continues at coordinate 11,076 of BPLS01030821.1, read as the reverse complement.
AAGGGGAAGGGTTGGAGAGCAGTGAATGGAACCTTTCCCTGAAATAACACCAGATAGGGATCCATCTGCCACTCGAATCTTATCCTTACCAGAACATGTAGAGTATGAGTCAAAAAATGAAGAACAACCTGTCATATGATCTGTGGCACCAGAATCTATGATCCACGGAAAAGAGGATGCATTACCTGGAATACCTGTAGAGAAAGCAGTAGTGGAGGTAGGAGCTATAGTAGATGGAGTATCAAGCCTGACCAGTAGGCACCTGAGAGCTTGTATCTCCTCCCGAGAAAGAGGGCCAGTTGGAATATGGTTGGGATTACTCGCCATATCAACAGAAGGTAGTGAACAAATATCAGACAATAACAATTCCCAAAAACAACTCCAATCAAGGGAATCAACTCAAAATAAGCAATACCCAATCAATTGGGGTCCCAACCTTGAACAATCCACGAACAATCAACCGCCAACAACCAAAGATAGTAGTAACAATCTACTAAAAAAAGCTGACCTGAACGTGAAACGACCTGGAAAACTCCAGCGAGCTCCGGTGATGGAAGGCAACGCCTGAAAGTAGTGGTCGGAGGTCCGAATAGGGCCAGAAGACTGTCGGTGAACCCTAGGTTTCAAATCTGAGTGGCAAATAGGGCTGAAACTGGTTGATAGAGCAGATGGTACTGTTCACGCGACACTGTTCACCGGTACTGTTCACAGGGGTACTGTTCACGGGCACTGTTCACGATTGGTGCAACGGAAATCTCACGTTAGGGTTAGGATCTCTGCTCTGATACCATGTAAAGTTGAGAGACGATAGTATCGATTTGTGGAAAACCCAAAATTAGGGTAACTTTCATTAAACTGGGTATATATGCAATGCAAGATACAACAATTACAATGAGGTCCTAACTAATTAACTATTTACATACTAAGGATAAATAATGAAACTCCATACAACGAACTAATTCATTAATCTAACACTTGTCAATACCAGGTGTTTTCTGGTACTATTGCTAGATTTTGTACCTCTTATGTCAACCCACAAGATGGTTGGTTCTACAAGAGGTGGCGGTTTTTGATATTATTGTTAGCTTTATATTGGAAACCGTTTGGGATTCTGCGTATGATACACAGAATAACTTAGGTTCATGGAATAATTTTATCTAATTGATGAAAATTACAGTTAACTTTTGAGAAGAGTTTATTGTTCTTGTTATTTGAAGAATTTTTAATGCTTGTTATCTGGTTAATTGAACAATGTATTTTCATCGTTTGGACTGGTTTAGGGTGTTGGAAGACTAAGTGGTTGTTTAGGGAAGTAAATGAGAGCTAAAAGAAACTTGGTGGAAAATGGAAGCACCCTTGTGTGTTGCATTCAGAACTTGTGAAATTAAATTATATTTATTACCGAGTTAGTTGCTGAATTAACCGCTACCCCTTATAGGTCATATTCCATGGCTCTCCTACATTTCCCTTAAGGAACCTCGGCTCCAACAACGGTTGAAGTTTATGCAAAGGTGTACTGTTTGGGTGAGTGCTTTACTGACAGGGAATTTGAAACCAGTTTGGAAATGTTATGAAGGAGAGTAGGCATTGCTTTGTTAACTTAACTACTCTATTTCGTTAATTTGAGGTTTTTCTTCTTCTCGTTATTTTCGGATTCCTTTTTACAAGTAATAATGGGAGAGCATTATGTATTTGATACTTAATAAGAAAAGAAATAAGAAAAGAAATATTTTGTGATTGTTTGGTGTTGACTGTGTATGTCGTCTGGAATTTCCTTTTTGTCAGGTGATTGTTTTCCTCTGTGTCATTCTATTCAATGTGTGGATCTTAGGTATATGGAGGAATTCATAGAGGAAAAAGGAAAGGTGAAAGAAATATGTGAGGCAGCTAGATCTATTTCTTTGTTTCCCTGTCATTTTCCTTATATTTCTGAACCTCCCTCCATAGTACCATGATCCTAGTACTCTGTGTTTTAGATTAGAGGTTAGGGCACTCTCATTTGTTGCAGTTTTTTTTAGTAAATAGTGTGTAGTGCGTACCCTCATGTTCTGTTTGGATTCTGAATCTGTTAAGGGTGCTGGAAAAATGATGCTAGGTACACCATTCGAGTTTTTATGGATGACTATAGAGAGTAGATTTTATTGACAATTATCTATGGAAAGAGGAAAAATTGTAACTTCATTTTGTTTCCCTTAATTGTTTCTCTGCTATCAAAACTTCAGCATAAATGTTTGTGGAACGTGTGTGATTTGGAATATTATGTTGGTAGCATTGTCATTTCTTACAAAGAAAAATTATGTTATGCAGAGCAACCCCGGGTGGGGATTTGATAAAAAATGCGATTTATGGATAGACTGGTGGGCGAGGTATCGCAGCAGTACAAGTAAGCATGGTATGGTTGGGTTTGTTGGTTGTTCTCTGCTGGAAGGGTTCACAATTTTGATCAATGAAGACAATCATGAAGGATTTCAAGTGCTGGTGGCAGATGGACGGTGACCATCCTTGTTGTTTCCTTCGTTGACTACAAATGATATGGATTTATTTTGTATTCATCTCACAAATTGAGGAGTTATGTTCTCAGAATAACTTGAGTTAAAATGGTTGATTTGGAGGTCCAGTTGCATTTGCAATGTCACACAAGCAGATGGCTGAGTAACTGAACTTTGTAACAGCACTACATTTTAGGGAAAATTAGCCATAAGGAAGGTAAAATAATTTTAATTTAGTGGACCGACGCCAACAAAATAGTTTTCAGTGGAGGTCCTTCAACTTTTTGAGTTTTTTAGCCATAAGGCCAAAACATGTTTAGGCACTTTCATACGGTTTTAGGTGCACTTTCATATTATAGAGTTTTAGTGGTTTAGGCATTTTCATAGGGCATCCAGGCACTTTCATGTATAAAGTACCCTAGGATTTTGGGCATTTTCATAGGCACATTTGTCCTTATATTTGATTGCAAAAAATACTTGTCCTTGAGCTCAGAAAATGTAAATTTAAGGGATTTTTGGCTAAGTCTCCCGATGTTTTATTACTTGGTGTAGTTTCCCCGGTCATTTTGGGGACACCGTAATTTTTGGCATAACTTCACTATTATGAGCATAACTAAAACCTATTACAAGCATAATCGAACCCAAATAAGGTATAACCAAGGAATATCCAAAAAACCAACCAAGACATAACCAAACCCAACCAAGGCATAACAAACAAGTTATGCCTTACTATGGTTCTGTTATGCTCATAATGGTTTTGGTTATGCTCATAATAGGTTTTGGTTATACTCATAATGGTTTTGTTATGCCAAAAGTTACGGTGTTCTCAAAATGATCGGGGACACCGAAGTCATTCCCTTTTATCTTTTGTAGGATTTTAGTTGTTTTCTACTACTGGTTTGCCGACTGATTGTAGTTTCCTGTCTTTGATTCCTCTGGTTGGGAGGCAGAACTGTAACTAGTATTCAAAGTGTGGTCTTTACCATGTCATGAAGTCAAAATTATAGTTTGGTATCCAAGTAGAGTTGAAGCTGGCTGGGGATGGTATCCTCCCTTACTAAGGTTTTCCTGCTACCATTCTGCTTGTGGCTTCAACTGATGCACGCTAAAATGATTTTGACTATTTTTGTTTATTTTGTTTGTTACGAGTACAAACCCATTACTAGTAGGTCTCCTTAGTTTTGGAATAGAGACATTTAGCCTGTTTGGTGGTTAAAATCGACAAGCAACTTTTGTAGTGCGTAATCAATGTTTGGTTTTATGTCGTCGGTTGTCTAAATGTTGGTGTCATGAATTTTTTTTTTCCTTTCCGCCTTGGCGATAGGGCACTGTTTGATCAAGGAAACATACCCACACAGCACCCTTCACACCTTTGATAGGCACAGTTGATCAACTTCTAGTTCTATGAAAGCTTTACTAGTCTTATTCGTCCACCCACCATTCCCACTTCCACCTCATTGATGCCGACTCTTCAACTTGCTGTTTTAATTAATTTGCTCCAGCGCTTCTTTTCTCCTTTTCTAATTCGTTTTTGTACTTGTTTTGTTTCACTTGTTCATCCCTCAATCAGGACTCAGGAGCTAACAGAAATTTTTTAGCAATAAAAACTGCCCCACCATTTCGTGGGTTCCTAATTTGAACTTCAAACTGAAACTACCAGCTTCTTAAGAGACCTAGAATCCGTGAGGGGGAAAAAAAAATCAGAGACCTAGAATACCTAGGACATCTGGACGTTGCTTTTAGTTATTGCCAATGGAGTACCTAAAGTATGTATTTATTTATTTAAATAGTAGTACTTCATTATGTTGATGAGGAACCTTTATCTAGTGTTTATATTTACAACAATGTAGGACAAATCTCTATGCTATATATTTCCTTACCTAAGACCTAGTACTATTAACCATACTAACTTCTACTAGTATGTTAAATAGTACTACTATTAGTCTGGTTAAAAAAGAAAAGAAAAGAAATACTATTAGTATTACTCCAGTTCTGTGCGCTGCGCATGAAGCAAAGATCAAGGCAAAATGGCAAGCAAGCATTGCCAGAGGAGTTTGCATTGCGTACAAGTAGATACTTCAGCCGGCCTACTCTTTAACAACTATATATGCCCCCAACTTTTCCGGTTTTAAAAATTACTGTATTGTCTTGGTCACTAAATTAACAAACGTGGGATTGACATAGATATTATTGTACAAATTTGTGCACAGATTTTTTGGATGGTCCCCGTAAAAAATGAGTAACTCTTATAATTTTGCATTCAGAATTTCGGATTAAAATTCTGAATGAAAAGTTGTAAGGTTGGATCAAGCACTTACATGTATCCTTTTGAGCTGATTTTTTATAGGGTCCCTAAAAAAAATATTTTAAATTATTAAACGGATCGAATCATTTGTGTGGAATCCAAAAGTGGGCCACACACAAAATATGTGCACAGTTGTTTGTGTTGGCAGTGTTATCGTTAAATTAATGGAGTAAAATTTTCAGGGTGAAAAGACTTGAGGAGATAGCCTGTAGCTAGGGTACGATGGTCCCAAGTGGAGTAGGGCTGCTTGCGGTTCGGATCGAATTTTTAGGAATCCGAGAACCGAACCATTAGTCACAGTTTTTACAAAATTTCTACGGTCCAGTTTCAATCCAATCGGTGAGTTGCAGATCAGTTACAATTTTATTCACAGATTAATTGCATAAGCAAGCAAAAAAATGAAGCTAAAGCATATATCCCAAACTAGATATCCATTCAACCAAACCAAACACCAAATTGGTTTCTACTTTCTAGCATCATCACAGTTCAAAAAACATCAAAGTGGGAGGTCACGGATACCACCACGACGGAGGTCATGGAGCTATGAGCTTGCGGTGTGCGAGTCAGAGAGATAGAGGCCTAATGGTGTGCAAGCGAGAGAGACAGATAGATCAACCGGTGTAAAACTTGGACTGTGGAGACTGGACTGTAGAGAGGGGGGGGTGTGGGGCGGTCGGTTTGTGTTGGAGGGAGGGAGGAGGAGGAGGAGGAGGAGGAGAGTATTGCGGCCGCAGCTTCTGAACTAGGAATAGAAAATAGGAAAATACGGAGTTGAACTAGGAATGGAAAATAGGAAAATAAGGAGTAATTTAAAGCACTACTGAACTAAGGTTTCTTATACCATTACAAAGAACTACGCTTTATCCTTAGCTTTTATGTAGACCTACACTATATTTCATTATTAAAGTAAAATACTAAAATTAGTAAAAAACAATTTTAACAAAATTATTTATATACAATAAATATCTCATGGTCCAGTTCGGTTAATTCACGATTTCGTAATGAAAATTTGTGGATCGAACCGTGAGTCTCGGTTTCGTAAATTTTTCAATCTATTTTCAGACCATTAATTTATGAACAAAATTCAAAAGATACGGATCGATTCGGTCTGGACTGGACTGGTTTCATGATTCATCGAATTTTTTTAGTAGCCCTAGGTATGGTGCTTGTTCAGTTGATGTAAGATAAGAGAAGGGAAAGCGACATGATAATCATTCTGGGACTTCTGATCATTCGGAAGGGCTCAAGAATAAACACTAGGAGGAACACAAAGATCCCCCAATTAACTTTGATCCTTCGTCACTCTGCAATTACGGTCGATGGAAATCAAATTAGGCTTTTTCTTTTTGGGAACAATGATAGAAATGCATTAATATATGAAAACAGTTTACAAGGGAACAAACAACAATAATATATAATCAAAAGACCAATTACGGTCGATGGAAATCAAATTAGGCTTTTTCTTTTTGGGAACAACGATAGAAATGCATTAATATATGAAAACAGTTTACAAGGGAAACAAACAACAATAATATATAATCAAAAGGCGAAAGGCTGGTGGTGGGAGAAGCTCAAGTCCAAAGCGGTATTCCCTGAGCAACTGATCACGAAGAGAGGGACAACAACACCCATTTAGCCAATCACTGAATTAGCATCTCCTCCAAGCCTTAATAGGATTGCCAGAACAAAAACCAAACAAGCACCGAAAACAAATGGCCTACTCTCAAAGTAAACAGAAGCAACGAAACGCATTCATAGATAAGGACCCTTGTCTTTATTACCTGCAGAAAAACAATTAGAAGAGCACAAGCAGAAAAAGGATACTAATGTAACGTACGACGCTGCGGTGCACGAAAATTCGTTGTAACTATCGTCAATAGTATGCATCTGTTTGCGCTTATGGGGTGCGTATGGTTTGAAAGCTTGAACATAAAGGGTCTCATCATGGTCCTTCAGCTATGGTTTTTGCCTATTAGCCAGGGTACACTTGGGCTTCAGGGTCTCCACATGGTTGAAGGTAATCTCGAAATTATTGTCCCAACAAGCCGTGATTCGCTTAGACCCGAGATTCCTTACCTCTGAACCCAGATACACAAGAGAAGCTTCAATTCTTGTTGGAGGCTCCACGAGATTGAAAGGATGAAGCACTATTTGAAGACTAGTTGACATAGGGAAAGGATCACAAATAGCCACTTTTTCTACCTCAACCATTGGGGAAGTATTCGACACAAAATCCTCGGAGTCGCAATTCATAGGATCCGTAGGGGAGTTAATTTTTCCTCTAAGTGCAATCGGGGAAATACTAGGACGATGGAAGAAACGAAAGGCCTTAGCAGTTTTTAAAGAAGACTGAAGTGTTTGGTTGATTAGGAGGAAATTGCGTCCCAAAATGACTACATATTTCTTCGAAAACTCTTTGGAAGTAGAACCTTGCTTGTTGTCTCCATCTGAGCAACCCTGGTTGGTTTGCATTCGATTCCTCCTGTGTCTGCGTCCCCATGTGGGTTTCTCGCTCGGAGAGTCATTCTCATGGGTGGTATTGTCAACCACTGTTTGTTGGGATGGCAGCCGTTGGTCTTTCCAAGAGCTTGCATAGTGGGAAATAGGCTTATGATCAGCAGAATAACCCACACAAGACTTAGAAAGTGGCGGAGGAGAATAGAGCAAAAAAAAAAAACCCAACTTTGATCATTCATCACTACAATTACGATCAATGAAAATACGATCGATGGAAATCAAATTAGGCTTGTAAGCTTGAAATAGGTAAGCTATTTTTTCAGTCCAAATTTTGAAATCTGATTTATTTTGATAGAGTATGAAAATCGAGATAAGTGCCCTAAAGTTTGATTCAAGTATATGCTTAACTGATTTTCCCACCAATTACTCTCTACGTGCGTTTCGATTAAAAACTGGTCTCACTCACATGAGTCACCACATGCATGCATGCGATGGTCAAAGAAAAGCCTCACCGACTTGGATCCGAATTGATCTCTAGCTTGCTAGCTGGTCCGTTTGATTAAAGATACACTACTCCACTACATATTAGTAATTAGGTGATTACTTGGACCAAGAAAAAGATACTTACTGTGGGATGGTATCTAGTAGGTGGGTATGTGTATATATTCACTTATTAGACCAACAAATTAAACATAAAAATATCAGTACATTTTATATTATTGTTAGTATTATTAGTAGTACTATTATAAATGAAAAAACAAAAAAGTTGGAGGAGTGTCGTTGGACGGATGGAGTAGGTTGCCCCTTTTTTTTTTGTTTTATTTCTCCCTTAAGCTCCTCTCTCTCTCTCTCTCTCTCTCTCTCTCTCTCTCTCTCTCTCCACACAAAACAAATCATCCAATCCAATTCTGGCTGCAGCTGGTTCCCGGCCTCTTAATTAAAGTTAGTACTGTATTACCTCTCCGTCCCCCACGCCTACCTATGTCTTAGTATTATGCTTCTTCAGATTAATTACTAGTATTAATTGCCGGGTTCTTAATTAGATCGATGGATCTCCGGCCCTGCAGGCACGGTACACGTCTGTGAATGAGTATATTTACTGTATATATGTATCTCCCTGTCTTTGCCTCATTATTCTAGATCGCCCATTTGAATCCACAACCGTACGTACGTGTCTTCTTAATTTCACATGATCGATCACAAGCACTCCTAAGTTATTGCATGTGAATTACAATCCTCACTAGCTAGCTACTACCCGAGTACTATCACTCTTCTTTTCAATTTCCGACCGCTGTCTTGTCTTTTTTACTAGTATCTCCTTAAATTTGGGAGCATTAATTACATCTATACACACAAAATGGGGTCGAGAGGTGGAAAAGGAGGAGGTCGAAGGAGGGCAGAGAACGGGGGATATTGGTGGGTGCAACCTCTGAAGCCTCTGATGGAAGGGCCGGATCTTGAATTAATGCAAGATGAATTTATAAGCAACAAGGAGGAGACATTAATGATCACCACCACCACTTCTTTTTCCACCACTTCTTCTTCTTCTTCTTCTTCTTCCAATAACAATAATACTTCGTCATCTTCGTCATGGGAAGTGTTAAGGGAATGGTTTCGAGTGCACAAGAACAACAACAACAACAACGTCCGCCCCCCAAATGGCAATGGCAATGGCAATGGCTTCTCAATAATGTCAGCATTAATGTACTACGGTGGTGGCGGCGGTGGTATCCCCCACATTCGGGCCAAAAGGCAGGATTTGAGGCTTCTGCTTGGGGTATTGGGCTGTCCTCTCGCTCCCATTCCTCTCAAGCCTATCACCACCAATTTCCCAATTCTTCACCGTCCACAAATTATTAAGGACATTCCCATTGTAAGCTAGCTGACTTTGATTACTTTTTTTCATTACTACTATTCTCCACATACAGAGATGTTTGTTTGTAACTTGTGATATATTCCAACTTTTCCTTTTAATTTGGGGGGCGACTGAGAAAATGGGAACTGTTTGTGTGTTTGTGTTAATGAACTATATTCAGGAGACTTCTACCGCGCAGTATATAATAGAACAATACTTGGCGGCGACGGGATGTATAAAGCAGCAGCAGCGTAGTAGTGGTGGTGGTGAGAGTATGATGATGATAAAGAATATGTACACGACAGGGACTGTGAAGATGATATGTTGCGAGACAGAAATATCATCGTCGTCATCGGCGGCATCATCATTGTTGTCATCATCATCATCATCATCTCCGTCTTCTTCTCCTTCTAGTTCTAGTACTAGTAGTGGGAAGGCGGGAGGAGGAAGAGTGAAGAGTATTGGGACCAGATCAAGAGGGGAGAATGGATGCTTTGTGCTGTGGCAGATGAGTCCAGGGATGTGGTCACTGGAGCTGGTTTTAGGAAATGGTACTGTTGGTGGTAGAGAAAAAGTCATCGCCGGAAGCAACGGCAAGATCGTTTGGAGGCATACCCCTTGGCTCGGCACTCATGCTGCAAAAGGTCCGCATCGTCCTTTACGCCGTATTATCCAGGTTAGTTAGGTTCAACTATTGTCATTTGCGCCACAAAACCACATCGATCAAAAACTTGCATCCAATTACAAATGGATCGATGTAAAAATATTACGGGGGAGAATAATTAATTATGTGATCTCTTTACTTGAAATACAAAAAGTATGTCACTATAACAATGTGAGGTACAGTAGAATTAGAGATTCATATTCTATATGACAAATTACGATGATATGATTTTGGGTTTTCCAAATGCCTGAAATATTTAAGGATTATACAAGTAGCTAAGTGGACATGGATAAATTTCCACCTGAAAAAGGAAATTAAACAATCGTTGCCAAACGATTGAATTAAGAGCATGTACACCAAAGTAGACAAACCCACCTTTATAGTCATTTCACCTACTAAAAGCCACAAAAACAACTTGCACCAATCCTTTAAACGCTGAGGTACTTTTCCTTTATAGAAAATGCTCGGTAAAACTAGAGAGCTACAATTTACAAGCAACCCATTAAAATATTCTTCTCCTTCTCTCTCCTCCTTACCACTCCCTCATTCTCTCTCTACCACTCTCTCTGACTCTCTCTCCTTTTGTGTATATTTTATAAGGATAAAGAGGTATAATAAAGAGAATTGGTGTGAGATTAATAGAGATTTAAATAAGTAAAATGAAAAAAATAGATTATTAAATAGATAAAATATCTTTTGCTAGTGTACATACTACATGCTCTAACACAGTAGTAGTAACACACAAAACCCATACCCAAGAAGCTTAATTGGGTAATAATTAAGTGGATGGGAAGATTGGCAATCTGTAACTAATTACCTCTTGTTTGCAATAAAATTATTAAAAGGCGCATGCTTTGTCCCCTACTTTCCCAGGCATCCTTAGCTTCTTTGATAAACGAGTTACTTTAAGACCAATATTGATCGGTACTGCCCTTCTTGGGATTTGCCACCTCACAAAGGCTGCTAATAGTAACTAGTAGTAGTATTTTGGATCTTCCTATCATGTTGGGGTCCCTTTTACTTTTCCCTTTCTCTATTTTCCCACCCCGGCCTCCAGCTTTATCACGAAAAACACAACTTAAGGATCGCACCTTTAACGGGACAAATGTTAAAGACAGATCTAGGTTTTTTTTTTTTTTTTTTTTGGGTCAATCGAAAATTCAGATATAGTTTTATACTAATATATATGAAACTTCATAATTTGATACACTCCAACCTAGTGTATATATCACATATTGTGAAATTAAAACCTACTTTTTTTTAACTGCAAAAAGGAATTTATTAATTAATTGTAAGGGTTAATTAA
>BPLS01030817.1:486446-549907 GCA_019656275.1 Rhododendron kiyosumense | reverse complement strand
GCACACAATCATTTGCCATTTGATTGAGCTAATTCAGCCCAAACAATATTGTCGTATCATTAGGCTCCCAAATTAGGCCCGATCGAAGTCAACATGAAAAATGGCCCGAAGTCAACATGAAATTAAAATGGCTTCCAGATCTGAAGGAGTTCCATGTGCTAACATGAGAGAAGACTTTCAATATTGGAATGAGTTCCACGTGCTTCCCCCCTAGCTACAACCGTGGTAATTGGGATTTGTTTTGTCTCCCATCCTTCCATTGACCACTTCTATTTTAATTAGTGATGTTTCCACCGATCAACGTACAAGTTGTGGATCGGATCACAGTTTTTTGATTTTGTCTTCATTTAATTTTTTTCACATTTATTAGTTATACACCAAACTTTTATGAAACATTGGTTCGTCGCGATGAAAAGAATCAGAAAAAAAAAATTATTACTTTTATACAAGTATTTTGAAAAATATCCAAGGAAAAGCTACAAAGTTCGATATTTTGGACATTTTCTTGAATATTTCAAAAAATACTCGTGTAAAAGTCATAATTTTTTACTTTTCCTATTTTTCGTTGAGACGAACCAATATTACATTAAAATTTGGCGCAAAACTAACAAACCAACAAGTTGTGGATCACAGCTTTTTTATTTTGTCCCCATTCAATTTTTTTTCGCATTTGTTCATTATGCAACAAACTTTTATGGAACATTGGTTTGTCTCGATGAGAGGAATCAGAAAAGTAAAAAAAAATTATGAATTTTATAAAAGTATTTTGAAAAATATCCAAGGAAAAGCTAAAAAGTTCAATTTTTTGGATACTTTCTTGAATATTTCAAAAAAATACTTGTGTAAAAGTCATAATTTTTTACTTTCCTGATTCTTGTTGAGACAAACCAATATTACATTAAAATTTAGCGCAAAACTAACAAAAACGAAAAAAAATTTGAAAAAAATTAAAATAAAACATGGTCTTGTTTTAGAGTTGGCCAGCGCTGCCAGCCAATGATATGCTTTTTTTCTCTTTTTTGGAGAAGGAGAATATATTCACAATTTTGTAACCATAAACAGCTTGCGTACAAAGTATTACGAGCCTGTTTGGGAGCCTAATTATTAGGTGTTTGGGAGTCTACTATGATCAAAATGCATTTTTCCCAAAATTCATTATTAAAACCAAACATTTGATTTATGAATCTGGTAGAGTATTTGAGAGATACGTGTAAAATAAATTTGCAAAAGAGTAGTTTGGGAAGATATAGATTATATATTTGGAAAAATAATCTAAAATGAGAATGAAAAAGCTTCTGCAGTTCTCAAATTCTACCTCTAAAGTGTAGTTTCGAGAATGCATTGTCAGATATGCATTCTCAAAATTTGACTCCCAAACAAGAGAAACCAGAAAATGCAAAAATGTCAATCTGTAATCCAGCTCCCAAACAACCCCTCAGAAGGATTTTCATTAGAATCCAAAAACATGTATTTTTACACCCAAATAGTAGTGCGTGTATTGCACTATTGGCCCAAATAAGTTAACTAGCTAGTAATAATATTACTAAATCCATTTTCTAAATCTGTCAATTTTTACTAAGGAATGACTCATCTCCATCTCTGTCTAAGTATGATGCATCATCACCCAGATGTATTCTTTCGAGTTATCAATATACTATAATTTTCTTTTGCCGATAAAAAATATTACTAGATCCAATGATGGAATGCAATGAGGTGGATTCTGCATAGCTACATATAGAGGAATCTATATCTAGTCCTACGTTGGTGGAGTATGTAAGTATTTAATTTATTTGTCACACTTTTTCTCATGTTCAAGTTGTACAAACTCGTGCTCCCTTCGGTCCCTAGGAGTTCTCGGTGAAGTTGCAATAGTTATGGATAAAAAATTTAGACTTTAGCTTCAGATTCTACTACGGACACTACAACAAAACATGTAATAGGTGACAAAAATTTTCGTTACCAAATATATGACTTTCCTCGCCAAAATAGTAGGTAACGAAAAAAAATTTGTCACCAACTTTCGTCAGTGAATGTTGGACGCCAATCTCTCTCTCTCTCTAAACTTTTGAGACCTCTCTCTCTCTCTCTAAACTTTTCACCGGCCAGGGATTCTTTTGGGGGGGAGGGGCTGCCGCCCCCCTCCTCTCCCTCCTTCCTCCCCCTTTTTCCCTAATCTCTCCCCTCCTTTCTCTCTCCTCTGCTGTTTCCTCTTCTCCGATTTCAGCTTTTCCAGTTGCCGAGTCCGGCGGGGACTCCGGCCCTGGCGCGTGGGTCTTTTCTTTCCGGTCTCGCGGTGGGAGCTCAGATTTGTTAGCTGGTGGTCGACAGAGGGGTTCAATAAGGTGAGGTTTGTGGAGTTAGGTTTTCCGGCGGTCCTCCGTCTCTTCTACCGGCTGGTTTCCCAGTCCGGTTGTGTATCGATTTGGGTCTCCCCCGGATCTGGTGAGGCTGTGGTGGTGGGTAAATAATTTCTTTGTGTGAATAATTTTAGTTAGGGTTTCGGTGGTCTGCCGGAGTAGAGGGTTTTGGTGGTTCGGCGGCAATCGTGGACGGGTACTGGGGTTTCCCCCGCCAGCGGCAGTGGTGGTAGGTGGTGGCTGTGTTGGGTTTTCTGAGATCTGTCCCGGTTTGTTTGGTTGGCTGCTACTCTCTGTTTTGGTGGTGGTCAACAGCAGGTCCTGCGAAAGGAAGTTTTTGTTCTTCGGCTGCCGGCTTTGGATTGGGGCTCCCGGTCTAGTTTCAGCCGACAGCCCTTGAGGCATGTCCTTGGAGCAGATATTTGTTTTCGCTTGTATTCTGTTGTTGTGTGATTACATTTGTGCTTAGTGTTTAATGGTTTGTGCTGGGATCCCATTTTGGTATCTCTCTTCCTAGTCCTGGACAGGATTCCTAGGCCGACACTTGTGCCGGGTGCTTTTGCAGGGTGTTCTTGAGGCTGTAGCCTATTGTGCTTAATGCAGTTCTCATGTCTAGGATTAGGTTGTTTGGTGCACTCCTGTTATTGCAATGTAATCTTTGCCTTCGGGTATGATTTAATGAATTGCCAGTTTTCAAAAAAAAAAAATGTTGGACGCCAATGACCGTGGTGACGAAAAAAAAATTGTTGCCAATTATTCATTTGCGCCGAAATCTTTTTGTTGCCAAATGTAACAATTGGCGATGAAAATTTTCATCATCAAATTTTTGTTTTTTGGTCGCTAATACCCCATTTCTTGTGCCTCCTGAGTTTCGAACCTGGGCATTCTGGTCAATCAAACAAGCACGCGCAAAGTTTCGACCAAGCGCACCACACACACTTTTCATTAATTATAGGATGGAGATAACTAATATATAATATCTACGTTTAACATTTATTTTTGGTACTTTTTTATTTCAATATTGTCAAATGTGATAACTAAGATAGAGGAGATCTGTCATTTTTTTATTTGTTATATTTTCAATTAACTTTAAAACATAAAATTCATCTATTAAACCTCATTATCTTGCTGTACAGAATTAATATTAGTTCAAATCATCTGGTATACCATTAATATTAATATACATGTTAGACGAAAAATACACGTTAAGCAAAAAAATTAACTTACAATAATTTTTTATATGCAACCTTTCAATAAATTTCGACGTCATAAATCTATTTATTCATGAATAACATGCTAAGTTAATTTCGTCGCAAATGTACACATGGCGACGAAAAAATAATTTTTTGTACCAAAATTGGTGACAAAACAATTTCGTCACCTTTTGTAACAAAATTGGCCCCAAAATTACTTTTTTGTCACCTTTTGTAACAAATTGGTGACGAGGTGACGAAATTAGAATTTTGTCGCCAATTTTATTTCAAAGGTGACGAAATTGTTTTTATCACTAATGTGTATAATTTGCGACCAAAACAAATTTCATCTTCATTTTCCATCGCTTGTTACATGAACTGTTGTAGATATTTTAGATTCTAGAGTTTAGTAAAAATTGAGAAACATGTTTGTTGTAGCTGCGAGATTATGAGAATATCTTTTCTTTTTTTGAAAATTTGTTTTTCAGGCTTCCGAAAGCTTT
The DNA here is from genome assembly GCA_019656275.1 of Rhododendron kiyosumense. NCBI lineage: Eukaryota > Viridiplantae > Streptophyta > Magnoliopsida > Ericales > Ericaceae > Rhododendron > Rhododendron kiyosumense. The sequence goes on along the minus strand of BPLS01030817.1, from coordinate 545,854 downwards.
CCAAACCCAGCTTTGGAATTTTGAGAATTTTTTTTCCAGTTTTGCGGTTCTCATCAAAAGTTGTAGATTCTAAAAAATAAATTTTGTAGAATTCTTGAAAAACATTCTAAATTGATTACTTGGCAAAGTTGACATACAAACCTACATCAAAATATCATCTTTTCTTAACTTCCCCGAATAATCAAAATATCATCTTTTCTTAACTTCTCCGAATAGTAATTAAACATGAAGCTCAAATGTCAACTCAAATAAAATACTATTACCATCGAGCCCGTACATGACTGGGACTACGTAATCGATAAATAATATTCCAACTAGTTGTCATCACTTCGCAACTGAAAATTTTAATTTAAGTAATTAAAACCCTAGTATATATAATCGATATATATCTTGCTTTCTGGATTAATTTTGACCTCGAATTTCATCTGTGAGTAGCATGGTTCATGCCATCACACAATGGAGAGTATGATAAGGTAATGAGATTAGAGCATCCGCAATGGTAATAATCAAAATCAATAACCAAAATATGCCACGTCAGCATTTAATTATCCATTTAGTCCATAATCAAACTTAACAACCTCTATTTTTACATTGATTATTTTTACATCTCTTACCAAAAACTCCCCACAATATATTTTTACATTGATTAGTTTTTCTCTTGAGCTTCACCAACGTATGGGTAGGCTTCGGCATTCTAAAGCCTACAAATGCTTCGATTATTGTGTATGGTATTGTTCCTATCTCTGAGGCAATGATATTGTCTACAACCATATTAAAACTTTGGAACAAATTCACACGACATGGAAATATGAATGGAGCAAATGAAGAGTAGATCGATCATTCAACTTTCCTATAAGTTTTTCTTCTTTTTTTTTCCCTCTGGACTTTCCTATAGATAGTTTGGCAATGTTTATGAGTAAATAAGTTTACATAATTTAAAATTATTTGAGAATGGAAGATATGGTCTTTTGTAGGTTTATGTGATAGGTGTTTTGTCGTCTATATTATTTGAGAATGGAAGATCTGATATACAAGTATTGATTAAGCAGGGGAATAAAGAATGATTGGTTGACGGGGCAAAGAAGACCATGGCCGCCAACATAGATACCCACACTGTTGTATGGTCAGGGAAAATCAAGTGGAAACGCTTTCTTGATTAACCTACTGTTTGCATATTGTGGAATGTAAGTCCAACGTGAGTTAATAAGCTTCACTCACAAATTGAGAGAGAGCACGCTTTATTTGTGTTTCATATGCTACAGAATTGCGTCAACGTGCCAGGGGAAAAAGTGGAAGAGGAGAAAGTGGATACACCTATCATACCAAGATTTAACCGAGAAAGACCCATTCTTGCTATCCCATCTCCTTTATTTGCTTCATTTCCATTCAAAGATGCAAGAAAGCGGACATAATAACAACGTAAAACAACGAAAAAATATCCACGTGCTATGCACGTGCACTGCCACTAGTCTAGAAAAAAGGATGAAGTCTCCAACTTCCATGCCTACTCGAGTAGTTTTTGCACAGAAATAGCGCATTATATCAACCAAAAGCCAAAATTCCCTGACAAACAACGAGAAAACGAGTACAATATTATCAATGGTACCCGAAAGGAAAAAGCGATTGCTAATTCAAAATGCAGTGACCAAGATTACAATTAAGGCTTTCTTTCATAAATTTTTCACTTTGGTTATTGGGCCTTCTTTTAAAAGAAGAAGATGCATTTCCACTAGGGCTCAGTTTGGATGACCGGAATTTCAATAGCAATAGAAATACGATTACTAGAAATCAAATTCCTAGGAATTTTATTGAGTGGGAATAGGAATATAATTACTAGGAATACAATACCTGGAGTAATTTCATTCTAGTGTTTGGATTAATTCAGTAATCTTATGCAGGAATTAATTATTTTAGAAATTTATCAAGGTCATTATTTCCTTTTTTTTATTGATTGAGCCAGGAATCTGAGATTCCCATGTGGTAAGAGAGGGATCATATTCCCACTCAATCTGGTAATGTGATTTTTGGTTGGATGTATTGTCAGGAATCACAATATTCCTATTTTTGTCTCTCTCAAACGTGGGAATCCTGATGGTGTGTCATCACATTCGTGTTCCTTCCAAACGTCGGAATTATAGAAGTATGGTATCACATTCCCATTCATCATTGATCAAAATTCCTGTCATCCAAATTGAGTCTAACGGGAATAAAAGAAAGTAAGAGAGAGAATAGTTTCCCAACAATTGAGCCTTCTTTTTAACGGTAGGAAGACTCAATCCTCATCTCATTACACAATCAAAAGTTACAAAAGCTGAAGAAGCACAAGTTGAGGAATGAATAATAAGAGTTGATCTTTATTAATAATGGAACCCCCTTTCTTCATAAATTGATTTTAGCACTCCAAAAACTAATGGAGGGACTCCAAAACGATGTCATTTTGTGTATCAACACAGTACAGTTTTGGAACCCCTCCATCAATTTTTGGAGTGCCAAAATCACAATCCTTTTCTTTTTAACTTGAAGGAATGAATAATCAAGAGTTGATCTTTAACTTTAGTAATTAACTTTAATAATGGAACCCACCCTTCTTTTATCTTTAATAATCAAGAGTTGATCTTAATTTATTCGCAACACTGGTATGCTATATCTGTTCAAGCATTCCTATCATTTTATTGATGTTCCTCCCAAAATTAGCCAAGTATCATATATTTTGATTCTCAGTACAAAATTGTGTTGCAAAGTTCTAAAAAATAGTTGGATGGAGTTAGCTATGAGGACCATTTAAAAACACATTTCAAACTTTGATCCTGAAAAATAAAATGACTATCCTTTAAATACTTTGGGGCTAATGGTTGATTTAAGCTGACAAAATCTGAAACCTCAAATAGATTTAGAGGCCTTTTCAAAAAATATAGGTATTTAGAGGTATTTTGGGTGACGAAATCCTAAAACCATATCATTCCCAACAGTAGCTTAATCACATTCAAATGATATAACAATTTGGTCGAGATTGAGTGAAGTTACTCCTGTAATTGAAAAAAAACAAAGCTGAAAAAAAAAGCCATTTTATTATGTGCCATAAATCTGGAAGAGGTTCGAATATACCTCGTGGCTGGAAGGACGGACACATGATTGCAAAATTCTGTGAGCGAACATTAAAAGTTATCTTTGCCACATAGAGTATTACAAAAATGGGAAAGACTACGATACGCACTCTTTATTTGGATGTGTATCATATGCACCCCTAAAATGTTATGAATTGTAGAGAAGTGTTATGAATCGTATAAAGGTTACGAGATACACCAAAATATTATGAATCATAATGAAAATGTTACGAATCGTACAGCTTAAAGGTTATGAATTATAGAACAAAAGTTATGAAATATATTAAAATGTTATGAATGAATCATAAAATAGGTGCATATGGTATACCCTTTTAAGAGATGTGTATTGTAGACTTTTCCTACAAAAATAGTAAGAAAACAGTATGAGAGATATTTCGTTCAATTCAAGCAATCATAACAATACGGTCATATATAAGTGTAGATGCATACAATCTGGTGCATGTGCATGTCCAAATTTATTTTGAAAAGTAAAACATTAGCCAGACTATTTGGTTTGATAGACCATTTGCCCGGACTGGTTAATCTGGTTTATTTCGAACATTAAAGACCTGTTTAGCCAGACTATTTGGTTTGATATACCATTTGCCCGGACTAGTTAATCTGGATTTTGGCAGGCACACACAATTCCTCTGCAGCGAGACTATTTATGGCCACCTCTAACGCTGTCCATGAATAGCACACTCCGTTATTGTCCTCTCTCTAGTGAGAGAATCCAAGGAAAAGGGCCCCTGCATTGGGCTTTTCTCACCGACAAAGTAAAGCAGATTAACTTATAACCCAAAAGAAAAGAAAAGCACACTACAAGAAAATTTGCGTTAGGTGACGAATGAAAATTGTCACAAATTGCATGTTTTTCGTCACAAATAGTATGCGTGACGAAAAAAAATTTGTCGACTAAAGGTTGTCGAGGATTCCTACCTGGTGACGAAATTTGCTTTTCGTCACCTATAGTGTCTTTTGATGACAAAAAATTTCGTCACGGAAAAATCACTTGGTGACAATTTTCTTCGTCACCTATTATGCTTTTTGACGACGAAACATTTCGTCATCATTCTAATAATTATTTGTCACCCATTTTCAATTTCGTCACTAATTGTTGCAGGTAATTGATCAAGGTAAGTGCATAGGTGACAAAAAACATTTCGTCACTAAGGAATTAATTAAAAATAATAATGGTGACAAAATATTTTGTCACCTAAAATTTCAAATTAAAGCCAATTAGTTGTCACTAACACTCTTCTCACAAGACTATTATCCTATTCATTTTGGAATTCAATACTCATCCAAACAAATGAATTATACATTACACCATAATAGCCAACACATCTTCGTAAACCAATATAATCATGAACCAAACTAGACATCCATTATCCAGAAGAACTATGTATTCTACACCAAATGTGTCTATTCAACCATAGGATCTAAAGCATCAATGTTCCCATGACAAACATGAAAGGTAGACAATATATACCATATATGTTCATTATAGTTTGGTAGCATCATTAAAATGAAACAAGAACACTCGAAACTTCAACAAAAAAATGTCTTCATAGAAGCATGTATCCAAAAAAGAAGACTCGAAACTTCATCCAAAAAAGGAGTCTTCATAGAAGCATAAATCCAAAAAAGAAGACTTGGACCTTCATCCAAAAGAGGAGTCTTAATAGAAACATATATCCAAACAAAAAATCTTCACAGAAGAGCGTATATATACCATCTTCCCAGCTACCAACCTTATGCATATTCAATCTGCACACAAAAAGTAGGATAAAGTATTTTGGTTATGATGTTAATAGAACACAAAACATTATGGAAACTTAATATATAAATGACACAAGTGATGACCTAACTCAAAATACAACACAAGTACCACGAGGCCTAATAGAAGCAACCAAAAGCAGGAATTAACTCCACCTTAATTAACCACAAGAGATGCCATAGGAGTTCACTCACTACCAATAATTAAGAGCAGACCTCACCCAAAAAACATCAGCAAAGATCGGCCAAGCGATCCAGAAAATTAAGAGCAGCAATAGCAAACATGAGTAGCCAAAAACCACAATCACACCACTAGATACAACAACCGAAAGACAGCAAACTAAGCGGCAGCCCCCGAACAACATAAAACCAGCAACAAAAACAAAGAAACGCAAACCAAACATCACACAAAGCAGCCACAGAACCCATACCAGAAAAGCCGGGAAACACACTCCTCTTACCCTGCCACAGAAGTCTATCTAGCCAAAATCAAAATCCTCAAGCTAACTCATTCACATACAATTCCACACCCCACATCCCTCCGAAACCACCCACAACACAATCAATGAAAACGAAAAAATTCACCGCATGGGATGCTTAATGCACAGTTCCAAACTTTTAAGGAGAGAAAAAGCCTCATACTCATATATAACTTGGTCATCTATTTATCTTTTAAGTATATGTCTAATAGCCATGTTTGATTGATCCAATGGAATAGTGAGATTCTAGCATAGTTGTGCTATTATTGGCAATATTTGTGGGAGCTTTACCCATGCCCGTTTGGAAAATTAAGGCCCATACTTATAGTCCTACTGTACGTAACAGCAGAATGTAGAATAATAAAAGGGTTATTATGTTAAGCTACAAGGTTTTATACACCTAAGGAGGTGTGTCCCTATATATGTTGTGTCCCCCACGTGTCCATGTTGTGTCCCCGCTGTAAAGAGGTGGAAACCCCTCTATTTCGGGACATGAAAGCCGTTTTGGTACCAGTATACAGAGAAGACAAATCAAAAGCAATTGGAGAGAGAGAGAAAACGTGGAAGTTAAACCTACCAGTGCAGTCATCAGACCTCTGTTTGGGTGTCCATTACTATTAGACTCAAGAAGGCATTGTATAACTAGACTATTTTAGTGTAACTTGTTTTAGCCATATAAGATATAGAGATCAATTAATCAAGAAGGAACAAATAGTTAACATCAAATGAGAGCATATAAAAACTTTCATAATCTCTAAAAATTGAAAACATATGCTCAAAAAGGGCAAAAAAAAAAGGGCAGAAAACCAAACCAACAAAAATATACAACCCACTCCCAGTTTTCTCATTATGAGTACAAATAGGGAAAGCATGATGTACTGACCAGCAAGTCGTTAACCAGTGAATCCTTGGTGTTTAAGAAACGCCATAACACTAGCCAAAGTCCCCTTGTTCCTCTTTTGCCTCTACCAGCTCATCTATCTTATTGTTTGCTACTTCAATTCCTTCCGCTTGCTCCTGAATTTTTTCAGCTTGCTCTTGCACCTTTCCCTTGAGGTGTGTTACATACTCCCCATTCACAGATACACCACTAGTCCTAATAGAGGAGGAAGGCCTAATGCCAAGTCCCTTCACATTAAGGGTAACTACCATTAAATTGGCTTTCACAATCACTATCTACCAGATTTGGAAGGAGAGGAATTTAAGGAAGTTTCAAAATGTTAACTGCCCTGCTGTTATTGTGACTCATAAAATCTGTTCAGAGGTCAGGTTTAGGCTCATGTCTCGAGCTAAAGGTGATCAAGCTAGCTGGTTTGTAAATGAATGGAACTTGACTACCTAACAGATTGTTACTTGGTTGTCTCACCTTTTGCGTCCTACTGGTTTCATTAGCTATAAAATGTCACTGCTATATGCTTTTAATATAATCTGTTGCTGTTGATATTGCGTCTTTTACAATCTGCATTTCAGGTCCATTTCTTGGCAATTATGGTGTGAACATATTAAGCACAAGTGGTTCAGCAAGCAGATTCGATGTGTGCTCATCCCTTGGCTAGCATATCAATTCATTGCAAGCAACAAATGACAAGATTGTACAGCTTGCAAATACAGTATTCAAGTGGTGCAAATGGCTCAAGTGGTGCAAGTATCAATTATGGAGCAGGTTGTGGGACTTAAGAGGAGTGAGCCACCATGCTGCTCATTACTCGTAGACATGCTCAAGTGGCGCAGGTACATGAGAAGTCTGAATCACTCGGTTCATATCTGCTATTACTTCTATTATCAATGGTAACTATCTTAAATCCTTTGATGGTATCTTTCCAAAGCCATCAGTAGGCAGGCTAATACATAGTCCATTTCAGCTTCTTGGTTTGAGAGAGATCTACTACAGTGTGTGTTTCCTGGTGAGCTGAGTTTGAGCCTCATCCTTTCTTGGAGAGGAGGTAATAAACAACAATAGGAGCCAAGGGCAGAAAAGAAGGATGATGTAAGTTAGGAGCCTAAACTTCAGAGGCACTACAAAGAGCTTCAAAAATCAACAACAATAGGCACAAGGGCAGAAAAAGAAGGCTAAAAGGCAGCAGCAAAAGCAGCATTAGAAAATAGAAGAAAATCAAACCTGTAAGCAATGTTTTTTTCTGATCGCTCCTACAAGACCAAATTCCAGAGCTGATCCCAATTCGACTAAAGTCACCATGAGTAGTTCTCCAGCCATAACATAATCGACAGATCCAAGATATAGCAGCACACAATTCCAATGATTCAAGTACTTGATATGTTTCATCAATCTCTTGAGCATCACCAGACCTGCATGCACACAAGAACAACATATGAGGCAAACCGATCTGTATTGCCTATTAATGCAGGCGAAAAAAAAGAGAGAATGTTCCCGATTATGTCTCAAATTCCACACAAACAATCATATTATTACAAAGAAACTTTCAGATAAGCAAGCTAAGAACACATCAAATTAGCTACCAATTAATCATATGGGAAGCATGGTACAAAAAATAGAAAGGAAAATAAAAATTGCAGTAAACTGTTAATAAATCCAGGTTAATATATTCATTGATGTTCAAGGTCCTTCAAATGTGAATGATGCATGCATAGGTGCATAGGATTGCCATGGAAACCTCATGCTTGGTCCAAGTTAACTGGGTAAGAGAACATAACAGAGTCAACTTAATTAGCTACAATGGTTACCTTATAGAAGAAAGCTGATCCAGTTGTCCCACATGATATCGAGTTCGGTGTCCATGCTTGTTTTTCTCACTGCAACAAAGAGTGAAACAAAAAAAAATGTACTAGAAAAGCAATATATATATAGTAGTAAAAAAAAACAGGTGCGATGTACATGGCACCTGTCTTTTTTACCCAGTCTTTTTTACCTAGAAAAAAAGACATTGACTCCGCTTTTCTTACCCAAAAAAAATATATTATGTCTAGGGAACAAAATTTATAGCTTTAGAAAATGCATTGTATATGGTTTTTGGACAGATTTGCTTTAATAGCCATCCAAATCTTTGTTAGCCTTTATGCACCTTGCCAAAGGCATCACAGCTGACTGAAGCATTGACTCTCTTCTTGCTGCCTTTAAACCCCATATGAGTTAGGAACATTTTGTCCTCTTAATCTTCTTGCTTTATGCTCACAATTTGTTTTCACACTCGTATTGCATACTCATGATTTACTTCGGAAGAAAATTATACCTATAGTACTCTACTATTAGATAACCACAAAACTATTAGCACATCTAGCAAATGAAAACGCCAAAAACAGTATGGGTATTTTGCTAATTTCACATGGAGTTGAGAAAATTCTCGACCAAAATAGAAGGTAAAGAAATAAATTTTGAAAGCCTATCTAACCTAATATCCTATCACGTTAGCAAGAGACAAATGCATCTTGAGGGCATGAAGTGAAGCTTGATGTGCATTCAAGAGCAAATTATCAGCTCACGTAGCAAATTACTACGCCAAATAAGGAAAAGGTAATATGCTCATTTCACATGGAGTTTAGGAAATACTCGACCAAAACACAAGATATCTTTAAAGGAATAAATTTTGAAGCTATCTTCTATTTTAATAAGATTAAAACAAAGACTTCAACAAGAATACCAACAAACCATGACCACATGACATCCTTTTGAAAGGCCACTCCCATTTAAACCTGCTCAAACTAAGTCACCACCATTTGTAAGTCTTTGTAAATGAAATACCTTACATTTTTCGAATCGCATGACTTAGTTTTTACTAGTGGTATATATTTGGAGAAATTCTATTCCAACCAGGCATATAATCATTGATCCTCATTCACGCCATCTCGACAAACAACACATCTGTTGGGTTTGTCTCCCATGTGAGACACAGGAGATGCCTTCCTATGTCAACCACCAAAAGGTCGGATTCTCCATGTGCATGTGTATGTGGCCATGGGCCATGTTGAGTCACAGTTATTTTTTTGTTTCCTTTTCTCTGTATAAATTGATGTACCGAGAGCAGAGTGAGGAGTGGCAGCCAGAAGTGAGAGTCTATAGAGGGTGAGGCCTGAGAGGGGGAGCCGGTTGTGGCTCTCCCCGGAGAGTTTGTTCATGTTTGTGTGTATATATATGTACAAATGGAGTTTTTTAAGATTTTAGTGTCTGAGTTGTGTGTGTGGTGTCCCTCCGGTCCTAACATCCCCATTCAAAATCAACTCAAATACTAAAATCATCACAAAAATCACAAAGACACCCCATTTGCCACATTAGAACAAAAATTCATTTTGAAAATCATATTATAGAGACTCTGGGAGCAAGGATGCTTAGAGTGCATGTTTGTTTATTGTAAAATGAGATTGAAATACGATGGGCTGAGTGTATATTACTTCGTTTTAAAAAAAGGTTGCGACATTGTGTTACAGTCAGGAACACTCATATTTAGAAGACACATTTTATCAATCAGTTTGCACTCACAATGTTTGAACCAGTGAAGATACTTAAGGAGAGATGGTGGTATGGTCAAAATAAAGATTTGAGCAATGTATTACCTGCCAGGTTTGGTAGAGAGGGATGATGGCCATTAGATTCGTGTGGGCAACAGGGCTCTTGGCAAGTTCAATGGAGGAGGACGTGAGGAAACCATTCCGTCTGACCATTAAATCGTGGCAAGTTGAGTTTGTATGCTGTTAGGACTGGCGGTTGTGTTGTACATATAATCCGAATGGTAGGAGCCAGGAGGCGTGGTGTCGTTAAGAATCAGTGTCGAATGGGACAGGTTACATACAAACATCCACACCACATGGAGTAGAATGGATGCGTCATTAAGAACCAGTGTTGAATGGGGCAGGTATTTAACTGATTTAGGGAGGGCATTTGTGCCAAAGACAAAAGGAGAAAACATTATATAAGGTTTCGTACTTTTAAATGAGAAGGTATAGATAATACTAAAAAGCAGAATATAAACTCACATTCTGTTTGTTTAAGATGCTCTGGTCTCTAACCAATTCATTCGTGCACCTCATTATAGAATGTTGGGAGACACTAGAAATTTAGTGTTCTGCAAGGTACAGGAGCGGGAGGTGAACATACAAAGATAAATTCTAAACCACAACAAAAAATAAAAATTAGAGATAATAAATTTTTGGAAATACACTGAACCTAATAACAGAAGCTACCAAAACCTATTCATACAATTCCATTTCAAATTGAAATGGACCCCCAATTTGGAGAAAAAGAGAGAAAACTCACAATGGTTCAATAGAAGCCCTAACTTGCCTGAAATCAAAAGCCCTAACAGGTCTTGACGTCTTGTAATATTTTGACCAAAAGGCAAAAGCCCTAATTTGAAGCTTCAATACGGTGATAATGGTGATTAGGATACAATACGGTGATTACGGTCTGTAATCTGGGGGAGAGAGAGAGACAGAGAGTCACCTGCAGTTGTCAACGGTTTGCGCACGGTGGTGCATGGTGGTTCGCAGTTCACGGAGTACAAACTACAAACAAAACGTAACGAAGAAGATGGTGAACAGATCAACAGATGAAGTCTTGAAGAAGAGAAAGACAGAGGGAGGAAGGGAGGGAGAAAAAGAGAGACTCACCCTTGGTCTCAGGCAAATCGCGAAATCGCCATGGAGGAGAAGTCTGAAGTCGGCGGCTTGTAGAAATGAGGAGATAGGGTTTGAGACTTATGGGAAAGGGAAATATCAGGGGAACGGATTAGCGACAAATTCCCACTTTAATTTTTTTTTAATCGTCTAAATTCCCTGTTTAAAATGGAAGACAAAAAAAAATTCGTCACCTAAAGTATTTCCTTTTGGGAGGAATTATTTCGTCACGTAATAGTTGCAAGTATATGTGAAGGAAACGGATTAGTGACAAAATTTATTTTTTCGTCACCTTATATTTTTTTGTCCACCCTTTTGCTGACAAAATTTATTTTTTCGTCACTGATTAACTATTTTTGGTGACAAAATAAAATTTCCTCACCTTTAATGTTTTTGCTCTCTTACTTGGTGACGATAAAATATTTTCCTCACAAAATAGGTATATTTTGAGACGAAATCTACTTTCGTCACCACCATTTCGTCACATATTCTCATTTTTCTTGTAGTGGCAGATTCCACTTCCCAAGTAACAAAACTCCATTTGGTGAAGGCCTGTCACAACATTCAGGGATACTAGCCTTTGGTTTCTCTACACAACACAAATTCCTTTTCCATAGAGCAAAAAAAATGGCTGAAATTTTTCTTGGTGCTTTCGTTAATGTGCTACTTGAGAAGTTAGCATCCGGCGATCTTTGGAACTTTGCACGTAAGGAGCGGATTCATACTCAGCTTCTGAAATGGAGGAGGATGTTTGAACAAGTTCAGGCGGTGGTTGCAGATGCTGAGGAGAAACAAATCATGACTGATCGGGGAATTAGTTTGTGGCTGGAAGATCTTGAGGACTTGGCTTATGATATGGATGACGTACTGGACGAGTTTGCAACTGAAGATTTGCGACAAAAGGTGATGGAAGAGCCTCGAGCTAGCACCAGCAAGGTACGTAAGCTCATACCTGATTGCTGCACACGTTTCAATCCAAGCGTTCTAGTGTCTGATTTTAGAATGAAGTCCAAGATGGATGAGATCACTGCGAGGTTGCAAGACCTTTTTGATCGAAGGATGGGGCTTGGCTTGAAAAACATTGCTGTAGGGGGGTCTGGCAATGCTTCACAAAGACGACCCACTTCATCTTTGATAATTGAACCTTGTTTATATGGTAGGGAAAATGATAAAAAGGCTATAATAGAGCTGCTCTTAAGTGATCAATCTGGTAGTAACAAAGTTGGTGTAGTCCCGATTGTGGGTATGGGTGGTGTCGGCAAGACCACCCTTGCTCAGATGGTCTACAACGATGAGATAATAGACAAGCATTTTGAGATGAAAGCATGGGTCTGTGTATCAGAAGTGTTCAACATTGTAGAAGTGACAAAATCAATTCTTGAGTCTGTCACTTCAAGGACCTGTGAGTTTAAATCCTTGGATCTCGTTCAAGTTGAGCTAAAAAAGGCTTTGGCCGGGAAAAAGTTCTTGATTGTTCTTGATGATGTCTGGAACGAAGACCACAGCGGCTGGAGCAGTTTAAAGAGTCCCCAATGATGGAGCCATAGGAAGTAAAGTCATTGTAACAACACGCAATAGGGATGTTGCATTTATAATGGCTGGAACTAATAAATATCATTTTGTAACAGAACTATCCGAGGATGATTGTTGGTCAGTGTTTGCACAACATGCATTTGAGGATAGAAGTATGGATGAAAATCCAAATTTGGTTTCAATTGGTCGAAAAATTATCAAAAAATGTAAAGGCTTGCCTTTGGCTGCTAGGACACTCGGTGGCCTTCTACGGTGTAAATTGACAGAGGATGAATGGGAAGGAGTATTTAACAGTAAAATATGGGAGTTATCAGAAGAGAGAAGTCATATTCTTCCGGTTTTGAGATTAAGTTACTATCACCTCCCTTCGCATTTGAAGAAGTGTTTTGCATATTGTTCCATATTGCCAAAGGATTATGAATTTGAGGAAAAGGAACTAGTTTTCTTGTGGATGGCAGAAGGCTTAATTCCGAAGCAAACAGGGCAAAAGCAAATGGAAGATCTTGGTTGTGAGTGCTTCCGTGAATTGTTATCAAGATCATTTTTTCAACCATCGCGTGGTAGTGAACTCTTTGTTATGCATGACCTCATCAACGATTTGGCTCAATTTTTTGCAAGAAAAACTTGTTTTAGGCTGGAAGATAAGTTGAAAGAGAATGAGGGAGATGAAAGTATCAATAAGGCTCGACATTCATCCTACACACGCGGCCTTCACGATGGCATAAAGAAGTTTGAGGCCTTTCATAAAACCAAAAACTTGCGGACTTTTTTACCATGTGGGTCTAGATATCAAGATGAGTCCTACTTGACTACCGACGTTCCCCTCCATCTTTTACCGGGTCTCAAACGTTTACGTGTGCTTAGTTTGCGAAGATATCGTATAGGTGAACTTTCAAGTTCAATTGGGGATTTGAAGCATGTGAGGTACCTTGACCTTTCAAATGCCTTGATTTTAGTGCTACCGGAATCAATTGGCACTCTCTACAACCTACAAACGCTAATTTTGAGAGATTGTAAAAATCTCAACAGGTTGCGTGCAAATACTAGTGACTTGATTAGTTTGCGTCATCTAGACATTACTGGTGCAAACTCCTTACAAGAATTGCCACCCAAAATAGGAAAATTGACAAGTCTTCAAACTTTATCAAACTTCATTGTGGGCGATGGAAATGGGTCTTCGATAGCTGAGTTGGGCAGCTTGATTCATCTTAGTGGAACACTTAGCATATCTGGGTTGGAGAATGTGGCAGATGCTCAAGATGGGAGGAGGGCCAACTTGAAAGATAAGCAAAGCTTAAATGTGCTGTCGATGGAGTGGAGTAACATCTCGAATAATTCTCGCAACGGAAATGTTGAATCAAGAGTGATTGATATGCTAGAACCTCACAAGAAGTTAAAAGAGCTTTCCATTAATGGTTACAGTGGCTTCACATTCCCAAATTGGGTTGGGAATTCTTTGTTCTCCAATATGGTATGCTTGAAGTTTGAAAATTGTGAAAAATGCACTTCCTTGCCACCTCTGGGGCAGTTACCCTCGCTTGCAAAGCTCTACATTCAAGGCATGAAGGCAGTAGGTAATCTTGGACTTGAGTTCTATGGGTTGGGTCACCCAAACCCTTTTCCAGCTCTAGAGATTTTAACCTTCGACGACATGCCCGAATGGAAAGAATGGACTCCTTTTGGAGTCGTGGAGGGAGCTCAAGCATTTGCTTGCCTATCAGAGCTCTCAATTAAAAGATGTCCCAAGCTTTCACATGAGTTGCCAAGAAATCTTCCACGGTTGAGAAATTTGGATATTGAGGAGTGCCCGGTGTTGGTGGTTGCATGGATCCCAAGCCCTACGAAGCTGAATGAAGTGAGAAATATGCTTCACTTTGATTCACTTTTGTCCTTGCATCTAAAAGATGTTTCGATTGCCGACTCCTTGGGTAGTTCAGAAGTTGATGACCGAGTAATGCTCAAAAACTCAAGCCAAAGCCTCTTGAGCTCACTGACTTCCCTCGAAATGGAAAATATTCGGGGTCACACATGCCTATCTAGTTGTGTTTTCCAAGGGCTGACGGGAATCCAAGAATTATCTCTCCGCGGTTTCGAAGAACTCACAACATTGTGGGAGGACAAGGTGAGACTACAAAACCGTCTCCCCACCCTCCGACGTCTCACTATTAATGATTGCCCCAAACTTATTTCCTTGTTCGCAGAAGGAGATGACCTCAAATCTCTTCAGGAGCTTTCCATCTCCCAGTGTCCACGCCTCATCTCTTTCCCTGTCTTGCCATCTACGTTGAAAGAGCTACGGATTCGAGAGTGTGATGGGCTGGTGTCCCTACATGATTTGACATTGCTGAATAATATTGAGAAGCTGGAGCTTTATTCCTGTTCATTGCTCACACACTTAAGTTCCGGAAGTGGGCTCCCGGTCGCTCTCAAAGAACTGACGGTTAGAAGGTGTGCAGAGCTAAAGTCGCTAATAGCAGAGGAGGGGATTCAAATCAATTGTCCGTCTCTTGAATCTGTTGAGATCTTAGAGTGTGAGCGCCTTAAAACTATACCAGATGTCATCCAAAATAATAATGGTCTCAAGAATCTCAGTCGACTGTATATAAAGAGGTGTGGTAATCTGGAGTCCCTTCCGGAAGGATGGTTTCCCACAACCAATTTCAGGGAATTTGATATCTCTACCTGTGAGAAACTCGAGCCCCTTCCAAACCACGCGTACAACAACCGCCTCGCTTCCGTTGACTGGCTGATCCTACATGGTTTTCCTGCGGGTACAGGACTCCTCTCCCACATTCTGGATGAAGGAAGTTCCTCCAACTTTACCAACCTCACTTCACTTAGCATCTATGATATCGACATCGGTAAGCTGTGTGGTTTGCACCGATTGTACTCTCTCAGAGAACTCTTCCTTTGGGGTTGTGATGGGGTGTCCTTTCCAGAAGATGGGATGTGGTCGTTTCCCTCCTCTCTGGTTGTTCTGGACATCCGTAGTTTCCCAAATCTGGAGAAGCTATCGTTCAAGGACTTTGAAAACCTCATCTCTCTTGAAAATCTTCATATCGGTTACTGCCCCAAGCTCACGTCCATTTCAGAGCTAAGACTGCCTCCCTCGTTTTGGGATTTGATGATCTTTGACTGCCCCAACCTCGCATTGTTTCCGGAGCAAGGGCTGCCTCCCTCTCTTTCGCATTTTTATATCTCTGGCTGCCCCAAGCTCGCATCATTTCCGGAGCAAGGGCTGCCTCCCTCTCTTTCGGATTTGTGGATCTCTGACTGCCCCAAGCTCGCATTGTTTCCGGAGCAAGGGCTGCCTCTGTCGCTTTTGCATTTGTGGATCAATAAATGTCCGATACTGAAACGACGATGTGAAAAGGGTAAAGGCCAATATTGGCGCTCCATTGCTCACATTCCTCAAGTCACGATTGACTGGAAATTCGCCTTTGACCCAACAATCGATTGGCCCAGGTGTGTCAACATCCCCTTTAATTGAGTTGTTATGACTGATCGAGTTGTTACAGTTAATTGTTTAGTTTTTGGTATTTCATTAATTACCAGATTTGTTCTCTATTTGCACTGCTGCACTTCTGAGAAGCGGAGTTATGCTTCTTTGTAAGACGATTTTCTTGAGTAATACTTTGCAACAAGAGGAAGAGAGACGAGATTCAATGCTTCCAAACTCAAATGTTTTCATTTTGTTTCTGCCCAAATGTAGGAGTATCTTCTAACTTGTTAGTGGAGATTCCTCCGTGTTCATGCCCTTTATCCTGCGATGCAAGACATGCCCTTTATCATGAGATTTGAAACGAGTTGGTGAATTTCCATTAGAGAGAAGAGTTTTCATTCCGAAAAAGGCAAGAGCATAAGTGGTGTTATTGTATATAAGATCATGGCTGCACTTAGGAGGTGTTTCCCTCTTCTTTAAGCCTGGCGGTGATCTCGCTTTCGAAATGAAGGCCTCGTTGATTCTGTAACTGGTTTCGGCCTTGATGGGTTTTCTATGGTCCTGTTTTTGGCAGAGGAAGTGGAGGTATTCATGCAAAAGCTGCTGATGTTGGTGCTGATATTGTTGGCAAGGTTGAGCAGAACATCCCTGAGGATGATATCATGGTATCCGATCCGTAAAATTAATGTGAGACCTTACTTTGAAAAAGTCTCCCACAAATGTTTCAATATAGTAAAATGCATGCAAGAAAATAAATTTCATTCCTTTATCCATTCTCCTCACTCTTCATTATCTTCTTCTTCTCAATTAATTTCTTCTATTTCTTGCAGGTGATAGCTGACATTTGGTGAAATTACTGGTATGGGATATGATCTAGTCGGCTTTTAAGTAGAACCAATATGTGCTGCTCTTGTTTTTGGTTCCATCTCCTCATTTGGGTTATGATATTTGGGATCAATCATAACTGCAATGCTTTATCCTTTGCCCATTAGTTATATAGGTATTGTTGTTTGTTTGCCCATCAAGTCAGTGCGTGTAAGTATTTGTTTGCATGAGTAGGCCCACCCATCGTAAGTATTTGTGTATGTGTGTATTTTGTTGACAATTTTTTTCCCAGTGAGATGTTATTTGTACCAAAATAACTCGAAAGACACGCACATACTTGCAGTGCATGTGTGTGCATAATGGGTTGTTCATTAGCATTGTTGATTTGAGTTTCGTGTGATCGTAGGATTTTCATTAAATTCATACCCCTCTCCTTTCTCGGTAGGGGCGTTGCTATAAAAATTGACAATAGTCAACTAGCCTAGATGGCGACAACTCGGCAATTAGATAAACGGAAGGCCATGGTTAGATAATGGAAAACGGTCTACTAACTTGTCCATTGCAGTCTCCAAAGCTTGTGAGGACAAATTTGGGTCCCCTAGCCGTTTCTACAGTGGTGATCCAGCTTTGTCTCATCTATTTGTTGCGGATGACTTCATTCTTTTCGGGGAGAGCTGATGATGATTGTTGTCCAGTGGTGAAATCTACTCTTGAAATTTTCGCAAAGAGTTGGGACCAAAAATCAGCTTGAGAGATCTAAAGTGCTCTTTCAAATAATGTGCCTGAAGGGAGACTGGATCATTTGAGTTATTTTAAGCATTCCGAAAACCAACCAGTTAACACGGCCAATACTATGACTGGTATCCAAATACTATTTTCTTTTATGCAAACCATTTTTCTCATCTTCTCACAATTCCCTCACATCTTTTGAGTGGTATCCAAATCCATTAGCTCCTGCTCTAGCCCTCTGCCTTGGATATCCCCGATTTAATGTTCCCAAAGACAGTTATTCCAATTCTTAATTACAACTCAAGAACTTGTGCAAAAAAAAACCTTGCAACTTCTTCAACAGCTTAATCCCAGCTCGTTCATCCAGAACTCTGCTTAATTTCCCAAAAAAATGTTTCAGAACTTCTTTGAAAGTTGGATGTAGTAACCACGCATCAATAGACCGAAATGGTTTCACCCGTAGATAGGGGGCAGTGATCTGATAAACTCCTTCGGAGACCCCATAACCAAGGCTCTGCCCAATCTAGTCCAAATAATTCATTTTCCTGCAAGTTGTACCATGTAATTTCCTTCCCAACAATGGAATATCCGCCAACTCCATGGTATGAATGAAAACATTAAAGATACTCATGCTAAATCAGAACTGAAAAATTGAAACCAACCCACAGCGCCAGCCGAAAAAATTGGTTTGTTAAGTTTTCAGAAAATTACGTGTGTAAGTCTAGTTTTGGACTCGTTAATTCCCATTAACGATTAACTCGAAACTTAATTCCCGCTAAGTCTAGTTAGGAGTTGAAGTTGCCGTTTTGCCCTAAATTCCATGAGTTTCACTAATTCTAAAATTTTGAACTCATAAATTTTACTAGCTTTGAGCTTGTGAATTTCATTTGTTTCGAGCTCGTGAATTTTATTGGATTTCAAAACGTACACAACAATCACTTTGTGAATTTCATTAGCTTCGAGCTTGCGAATTTCATTAGTTTAAGCTCGTGAATTTCTTTTTTCTTTTTCTTTTTAATTTGTCAAATGATAGGATACTTCATTGATAATAATAAAGAAAACACAGAGAACAGATCGCCATCCCAAAAGATAGGATATAACAACTAGAAAGGAGGCCTAAGCACCACTTGTTTTCATTAGTTTAAGCTCGTGAATTTTATTGAGTTTCAAAACACAACAAAATGCTATTTTCAAAAATAACTACGAACACTTGGTGAAATTCACTAGCCAAAACACAATCTTAGACCTCGTGAATTTTATTGAATTTCCAAAACACTAGGTGTTTGAGAACAATGTAGCACGAAGCTCATGAAATTCACGAGCACGTTAATTTCATTAGCTTCGAGTTTGTGAATTTCAATGGGTTTCAAAAAACAACCAAACAGTGGAGCTTGTAAATATCATTAGCGTTAAGCTCGTGAATTGGTGATTCTATGATTTTCAAAACAGAACGACTTCTTGTGCAACCGTATCTCATACGGCGAGAACGGAGCTGTTAAACACCATGCTAACCAGGTTTATTGCCTTGTCAAGGTTCATCATAATCATAGTGAGTTCAATACCTAGTATCATTATATAGAGAGAGGGGAGGGGCAGTGAGTTGGACTTTTACACCAACGGCGACGGCAATATCTTTGTCTCTTCGATCCATCTCCCAAGCCCTCGGCTTTGAGGCCGACACGTCACTGGAGGGACTCAATGCACATGGACAGCAACAGCGCCATTGACCTCCACGAGTTCGCCGACTTCCAGCGAGCAAACGCAAGGAGAAGGTGATGCGTTCAAGACGTACGATCAGGATAAGAAGAGTTCAAGAAGAGGTGATTGATTTCTCTCGCGGGAGACAGTTTTCGGCATAAAAATTCTGCAATCCTTGTGCATTTTCATATTGGGCTTGGAGTTGAAGGAAATAAGGACTCTAAAACTAGACCGGCCCGTAAATTGGGAGAAGAAAAAAAATCCACAGCTCAGAATATAATGTGAGAACTGGCTCCTTGACTCAAGTACTTTTTTCGTTAAACAATGAAGATAGTTTCTTTGGGTTTTGGAGGGTTGGGGTTTGTTAGTCCTTCTGTTGTAAAGGGATTGCCGGAGGTACGCTTCAGTATTTTTGTAGCTTCTTGCGCTTTTGGTGACTCAAGTACTAACCATGCACGGTTCAAAGTTCATTGTTTCTTCGAACATTTTTTCGCTAGTTATAAATATCAATGAGTTCTTATAGAATAGGGAAAATTTCAAAAAAAAATCACTAGACTTTTACTCCAATGTCTCATTGACCTCCAAACTTCACGCCGATTAAACCTTTGAATTATATAACATTTCATCAATTAAACTCATGCCGTCTATTTCCGTCAATTGCTAGATGGAGCATGAACCAAACCGAGCCTTGTATCCTAACAAACCAAACCAAACCAAACCGAGGATGCTAGACGGAGGATGCTTACTTTAAAAGTTCTCTTTGTGGCATATCCCCAAAACATGTAGATATTGCAATCGATATATGCAATCACTATAAAAACGGTCATATATCAGTGTAGTCCGTAGATGCGTACAATCTAATGCATCCAAACTTAGTTTGAAAAGTAAAATATTAAGGGCCTATTTGTTAGTCGGGCTAATTAATTAGTTGGATAGATTGTTTATCTGAACTAGTTAATCCGGTATTTGGTAGACACACGTATCTGGACTATTTGTGGCCATCCACAACCATGCCTATAGTTAGTCACTACACTTATCCATTTACCCAATTATGTCCCTCCCCACTTTTAAACTTGTGTATCGATCGTATGCAATTTTGAAGGGCAAACAAGTAACTTGCTATCTTTATTCATCATCCTCCCAAATTTATCGACCCATAAAAACTATCAACCAAACCAAAGTGTAAAATCATCGCCTCTCCTTAATTAATCTCTCATTTATGTTAAATTTTTATTGTTGCACACAATCATAGGGGAAGCAATAACTAAAACTTTTCAAAAACGAATGAGATGAGCAAGTGTTATAATGTTAAAAAAAATGTCGGACCGACAAGCTTATATAAACTTAAATAATTTTTCGATATTTGTAAAATAACCACTATAAAGAAATCTGGAGAACTGGAAGCGATAATATTGCTTCAACTTATCCGCAGTCCGTCCTTTGTGTAGCGTTGGTTGTGTGGCTATAGATTCTTCTCAACTAACACAGGAGAAGAGGACACTCCATTATTGACTCTCTCTCTCTCTCTCACTCATGAGAACGAAATTCCAAGGAGGAGGGCCCTGCTGATCCCATTATGCTTCTCGCTCCTTTTCCTGTCATAATGAGTGGGATTTTTGCTAAATTGTATCTTTCTCTTTCTTCTGTATTTTTCTTGGAAAAAGACTACTGGACATTAATTAGCAACCCCCTCAAATTAATTACATTCAATTCATTCACTTCTGAATACTGGCATAGTTAATTTCAATTCTGTATACTATTTGTGTTCATCAATGGGTGAATGAGGTCAATTAGATTAGTTGAACTTGATAGTAGAGGTGGAAGAAAAACCCACGGACCGAAAGAAACCGAAAAACCCGACCGATTGGTTTGATTTTCGGCCAGGGTAAGGATGGGTTTGGTTGGCTTCAGTTTGGACCGAACGAACCGATCAATTTTTGTTTTGGTTTTGGTTACCTGAAAATTTCTCCGGACCAAACTGAACTATTATATCCCAAAATCATACTGATTGGGACCGGTCAATCAAAGTTGTCTATCTTAAAAAAAAAAAAAAAAGAATCTCAGTCATCCATCTCAATCTGAATCATCCATTTCGCTCTTAACGCTGGATTGAAAAACTTGAAAAAACCAATTGGACCGAACCACCCCAAACCTGCAATTTCGGTCCATTGTGGTTTTTTTTTTTTGGTTGGAGTTTGTTCCCGGCTACATCACTCCAAATCAATCAGTTTTCAGTCTCGAACACCCAAAAAACCAAATCGAACCGACCGATTTTCACCCCAGTGATCATTCATATTTGGAATTCTTATAGTAAAACGCACGTATAGTAAATGAACAATGATCAAGTGGAGTCATAGACGAAGAAAAGCAGATTCCTTTGGGGGCCACACTCACCCTCGGGACGGAGGCAGAGAGCTACAATATGAAGGGGCAAAAAAAAAGTTGAGTTCCAACGGACTCTACAAATTCAAAATCTTATCATTCTTTATCGGCAGCAATTTAAGAACAAATTGACCCCCTTTCTTTTTCATATTATGTTGTTCTCCTTTATTTATTACAGAATTCTTCAAATTTCAACCACATCTCACCTAAGTTTAATAGTAAAACTTCACTCTATCCTGAGTCCTGACCGGCCGGATTGAACATTCAACTACAAAAGACCGAATTGAATAAAAAAAAAAAACAGTAAGTATTTGCAAGTTGCAACGATGGTAGGCTATATAGAAGCATCATTTAATCGATATTTCCTTGAAGTATTAGCTAGCGAAGTGTCATTTTAATTCTCGATACAAAATTGTGTTGTGAAGTTCTAAAATTGCCTTTACGTTTGACAGGGAATTTGGACGGAGTTAGCTATGAAGACCATTTTGAAGACATTCTTCAAACTTTGGTGAATAAACAATCTCCCCCCTTGCACAAGTGCCAAAATACCCACCGTTTGAAGGAATATTACTGTTAGCTATTTTTGTATTTCAATTAAGGGTTTGTGCCCATCAAAAAAATAATATTAAGGGCTTGTTTATTAGCTGAACTATTTGGTTGTATCGTACTATTTTCCTGAATTGATTAATCATGGACTTTTTTAATATGATGTTTGGTAGGCACACACATAATGTCGGGGACTAAATAGTCCCTTCTCCAATTACCCAACTATCCCTTCAAACCTGTATATCGAAAGGAATGAAGGGCAAATTAACAAGAAACTTTTGGTATCTTTTTTTTTCATTATCCTCCCAATTTATCAACCCACAAAAACTCCCCTCCAGACTATTGACTCTCTCTCTCTCTCTCCCCAATGAGGGAAATTTCAAGGAGTAGGGCCCTGATCCATTATGCTGCTCTCTCTCTGCGTTCATCTGTCGGTGAGAGACCCCGCAACCACTATTTTGAAGGACTTGTCAATGTTCTCCTTTTCCTATTTTGTGTGGAATTTTGCAAATTGTATCTTTCTCTCTCTCTGGTACTATTTTCTAGGAAAAAGACTCGATTTTCCTTAGGAACCCTCAAATTGGTTACATCAATTCATTTCACTTCTCGTCCTCCTATTCCCTCCGTTCCTATTTAATTGTCCAATATTTTATTTTGGACTGTTCTAAAATAAGTGTCCACTAGGAAAAGTGAATGGATAAAGTGAAGAAAAAAATTGATGTGAAAAATATAAAGTGGAGAATAATTTTGGAAATTGGAGATAAAAATTGATGTGAAAAGCGTAAAGTGGAGAGAAAAGTTGATGGAAAAAGTGTAAAGTGGAGATGAAAGTTGACTCCTAAAACTGCGTATTTTTCAAATTTAGACATTTAAAAAAAGGACGTAGGGAGTATATATCTTGGTCACTAATTGTAGGACCGAAACACACACGATTCACGAGTATAAAATAGGTCGCTCTGCTCCACTTGTTGTGTTTCGCTCTACTCGTTTTGCTTTACTACGATTCGGCATCTGGCCTATTTTTAGAACTCTTTAGTATCTTTCCATATTTAACATATGAGTCACAGTTCTAACACTAATTTTTTTCGCACTTTGCTTTGACTAATTACTGACAGTTATTTTTCACTTTTGAATCCTATTCAATTATATTCATCAAATGTGTGAATGAGGTCAATTAGATTAAGTTGAACTAGTTCATATTTGAAAATCTTCTGCTAATGACTTTGCCACTCTCTTATTTGTAATGTCACTCTCTTTTTTGTTTTTATTAAGATAAATTTATTTAAATACTCTTGCACTTTATGATGCTGACTTTTACTCACTTCATGCAAGAGTATTTTAGTAAATTGACCTTAATAAAAAAGAAAGAAAGAGTGATATTAACAAATAAGAGAATGAGAAAATCAACTGTCAAATATTATATTAAAATGCACATACAGTAAATGAACAAAGATCAAGTGGAGTCACGGTCGAAGAAAATTAAGCATATCCCCTTGGGGCCGCACTCAGCCTCCAAACGGAGGTGGAAAGCTACTATCCGGAAAAAAACAAAGGTGAGTTAGTAGAGTGCATTCCAGCGGACTCTACAAATTCAAAATCTTGTCATTCTTTATCGGTAACAATTTAAGAACAAATTGACCCCCTTTCTTTTCCATATTATTTTGTTGTCCTTTATTTATTACAGTATTCTTCAAATTTCAACCACATCTCACCTAAGTTTAATAAATAAAAGTTCACTCTGTCCTGAGTCCTAACCGACCGAATTGAACATTCAACTACAAAAGACTCAATTGAATACATTCACCTACACGGATCAAAAAAAATTAATGCATTCACCTACTCTTCTGCTCACAAATCAATTCACTTATTGAAGCCATTTATACCACTTGCCAATGCCCTCCCTTATCAGGAGGGGACAATGTCTTTTTCATGGAGCCTCGGTAAATAAGATGTTTATGGAGCTGTTCAATTTTACGCGTCCATTTCAATTTTGGATGGTCCAAGTTTTACTAAAATTTTTTGGTTAATCACAATCAATTATTACCGGTCATAATTGGTTTTCAATTTGAATCGTCCAAAAATACTGTGAACGATCACGATTGAGTTCCGTAACTTCTTCTTTACGAGACAGCTGTTAAGAAGATTTTCTCCTCAAGAGTAGTATGTACGTTTTGCTTCAGAAATATACTTGTTTTGCACACAGCAAAAACAAAAAAGAAATCTTCTTTTAATGCTATGAATGAAAAAAATGACGGCATAGGGCATATTCATATATTATCACAAACCATTGGGAATTATATGTGCACACTTTTTGAATCATCTGGGATGTATCCACAAAGAGTCAAAGTGGATTTTGCCCTAAATTATTATCCATTGGGCTAATATTGAATGTGTCATTCTATCGATGTTCCTCGAAATATTAGTGAAGTATCATTTTGATTCTCAAAACAAAATATTGTCCAATCAGCGGTTCATTTTGGCAATGGATTGTTCGGATTTTAATATGAGTAATGAATGATTCAGATCTGTAGAAGCACAGATTAAATTTGAGCCTCTCATGCCAAAATAAACAGATGAATGGGCAGTGTGGGTGTACACTACAACATCCCAAGAACCATTTCACGTGCCGTAAATTTGGAAGAGGTTTGGTTTGAATATAGCTTGTAGGCTTGTAGCTGGATGGACACGTGATTGCAGTGTTAGGTAGGTGAGAGATCATTTTTACAGGTTTCTCACATATAACAAAAACAGTAACAAAAATATTATTGTAGATATTTCGTTCAATTTCGACAATTACAAAAAATTTTGTATTTTAAAAATGTAGATGCATACAATCTTGTGCATTTAAATTTTTTCCAAAACATAAAACATTAAATTTTGCGTTGGATTTTTATTTATGAATACAATCATAAGCGGACAGTTATTAAAATATTCAAAAATAAAATAGGCGAGCAAGTGATAGAATTAAAAGATATGTTGGATGGACGAAGTTATATGAGCGTAAATAATTTTCCAATTTTTTTTAAAAAATAATTGACTATTATTCTAAATAAATTTTGAGAAACTCGCTCGAACTTATCCGCTGTCGTTCGTTAATGTGTGGCTATGGATTCAGCCTAGCTAACAGACGAGACTCCATTATTGATTGGAGGGCCCCCCGTTATTCTTTTCCCATTGCTTTATTGACTCTCTCTCTATTGAGAGAAATTTCTTGGAGGGCCCTGCGTATTCTCCTTTTGCTACCTTGCGTGGAGTCTTGCTTGCTAGTGGGCTCTTTCTCTTTCATTGGTATTTTCTAGGAAATAGAGGATGAATCAATTTCCTAAAGGTATTTTCGCAATCAAAAAGTTTGGCTACACAGCATGGAATGCGGTGATAGGTCCATTGCACATCTATTGGAGCCCATTCCGAATTCCACAAAAATACATAAAAATATTCATAAATTTCAAAATAATATTTCATGGAGTCTTGTAAAAAATCAACTCCAACAGATATTGGTAGATATGTTTTTTGAATTTATAGAAGTGAAAACTGCGAAAACCTCTACAAATTCAAAAAATATATCTACCGATATCCGTTAAAGCTGATTTTTTACAGGACCCCATAAAATACTATTTAAAATTTATGAATATTTTTCTGTATTTTTGTAATAGACATGCGGTTGACGATCACCGCACCACATATGCGGTGAAATTACCAAACTACCCTTTATTTTTTTAGTACTCATCCACTTTCTCACATAGAGAGGGATATTGTTGTAATTTCAAATAGAAAAAAAAAGTAGAGTACCAATGGCTAAAAATGGAGTGTCAAAATCAATTTCTTTTTTTTTTTTTTTTTACTTTTATTGCACTGGAGTCTACTTGAACTTCCTTAGTGACCCTAAAATCGATTACGTTCATTTCATTTTTCTTTTCTAGGATAATAAATGAAAAGATATAGATAGATAAGTGACATTAATAATTGGAGAGAATACTTATTAGGGACTGTGCTAAGGGAATAAGTGGTTCTAAGAAACCAAAGTTAAAAAAGTCTAACAACAGATAATTTATTTACAACAATGGTAGGGCATATTGAAGTGTCATTTTATCGATGCTCCTCAAAGTATTAGCTGTGCCAATTTTCTTCCCAATGCTCCGATCAACAAAAAATATTTGCTTCCCTATACAAAAATTGTGTCACAGACGTTAAAAATACCTTTATGTTTTTTTTTTGGTAAGTAAAAATACCTTTATGTTTGAAGGACAATTCGGACGGAATTAGGTATGATGACCATTAAACACACATTTAAAACTTTGTTGGTGACTAAAAATATACACAATTTTTATACTGGAGAGCAAAATGGCACTTCGTTGATACATTGGGGCTAATGGTTAGTGTAAGCCATCGGGTAAAGATTATGTTAATTTACTCCTATAACTGGATATGAGGAAATTGAGGAAATGGTACTTCGTGTCAAAGTTTTTATTGATGCACGACAATTATTGACGTTTTCAAAATAAAAATTAGTTGGGCAAGTGACAAGTGTATGAACTTTAAAACAAAACGTATTGGCGGGTGGCGAAAAAATTAACTTCTACTCCTACATATAATTCTAGAAAACTGTAGAAAAATGATCGTGCGAACTCATCCGTCTGAAAGTCCTTCCTTGTGTAGGCGTACATTCAAACTATTCTTCTCAATTAACATCGGAGACTCCAACCTTTTTCGTTTTTCATTTTAGTTTTGTTTAGTTTGTTTTTTAATTATTATCCTATTTTTCTCTTCAATCATTATCATAAATTTTCAATTATTACTTTCATTTCTCTTTCTCTATATCTCTCTACTCATTATATTTCTTTCCAATCATTACTCTATTTCTCTCCCACCCACTACTAAAACTAAAATGGGTCGTTCTATTCTCCGCCCAAGAGGCGGACGAGTTACATGGCATAATGCCAGTCCTTTCAGCAGTTTGTCGGAATTAAAGTTGAAGACTTTCTGCAGTGTGTCAGGATGAAAGTTGAAGATTTCAACTTCGAAAGTAAATGACCAAAATAGCCATCCAACTTTACCCACGGACATCCTTTGTTTATATATTTGTAAGACTTTCTTCTTCTTTACCACACGGCCCGACCGCCGGTGGTGGACCCCTCTCCTCTACGCAGTAACGAACCCAGGAATTTGACATAATAGGGACACCAATTTTTTTTGTAATCATAATATTGTAATATATGATTTACAGTTAAGTATATTTACTCCAAAATAATTTTAGTATTCATGATAAATTAACAATTTTAAAATATATATGTATTTTAATAACCAACTACTTGGGTAAACTTGCGCATCTCGATTATATGCATTAAAACAAAATTATCACATATTTATCTTCTATTTTCTTATTATTAACTTTACGAGTACAATCAATGTGACATGTTCAAAAAAAACAAAACTCTACTAGTACAAATTTTGAGGACCAAAAGTATACAAATGCAATATACGGGTTCATATTCTGTCAAAGATGCTGGGGGAGTGGACCCACCTTGGTTAGGATTTTAGGGGGAAAAAACCAAAAAAAAGCACATAACGCACAAGTGGAATATACTTATTTCACTTTTTTTTTTAATTTTTTCTAATTTTTTGTTTATATTTCCGTCAAAATCTTTAGGATTAATCATTCCTCTCAACAAGACGAATCGAAAAAGTATAAAAATATGGACTAATATTAAAAAAATTCAAATAAGACATTACTTTAGACAAATAAGATAACTGTTTTATACTTTTTCATCTTTAGTAGTATTTTTTTTTCTTTCTGTCATAATGTTATACTTTTTAGACTCCTCTTGTCGAGACCGATGACTAATTCAAAAAAAAATCACCCGAATTTATCAAAAATTCAAAAAAGACAAAACAAAAAAAAAAATAGATCAATTGAACGACAGTCCTTTATGCTTTACCCATAGCTTTTTCGTTTTTTATTGGCGGGCAAGCTGCCATTTGGAGGGAAAATTTCTTCATACGTGAATGACAGTCAAAATAAGGGGGAAATGCACAAGGAAAACATGGTCATTGTGCTTAACCGTGTAATCAACTTTGCAAAGGCTGTCAGCGGTAAATAAGTAGATAGCAGAATGTTTCTCTCACCCGCTCGTGAATAGCACTATAGTCCACCCTTTGGGCTGATTATAGCATTCTCCAAATAGTAGTACTTGATTTGGATGATGAATAATGTTACTTTGTGGTCTAATTGTTGGGAAAAGGGGATGAGGAGAGACTCATTCGCCTTTACTAAATAAAAATGATGTATTATAAAAAAAAATGATATATCTTGCAATATAAAAAGTAAGTACTTCCAAAATAAAAATCGTAGCAAAATGAGGTCTGAGGCCCCGTTTCGGAACCGAAAATAAATACATATTTTTTAAGAAAGTGATTTCAAACTAAAAAATAATATGCTTATACAAATAATTTTTCTAGCAATATAGATCATATTTGATAGATCTTATCGATATCTTTTATATGGTGCAAAAAAAATAAAAATTATTTTTTATTTACATTATTTTTAAGTTTGAAAATGTGAAATAAGTATTTATTTTTTAAGAAGATGTTCTGAAACGGGATCTGAGTTATAACACGGGATTTGAAGCCTAATTTCGTTTTCAAGTAGGTGCCAGACTGCATGTAGGTAAAACCAAAAGAGCTAGGGGTTAATTTGGTCATTTGCTGTTGAAAACATCTAATCAACTCAGAGTAAGTTGACAGTGCATAGATAGACGTAAAGAGATGGCAGGATAATAGCGCGTGAAGGAATTTACTAGCGCGTGTTAGGTACTATAGTCAGCCTTGTGGGCTGACGGTAGAATTCTTCTTATAATAATTAGGGTAGAGAGATAGAGGTAATGATTGAGATAATGATCGGAGAGATAGAGAAAAAAATAATAATGATCAGACACAAGAATAATGAGTGACTTTTGAAATAGAATAATAATTTAGAGTTGAAATCCTAAAATCCAACCGAACCAGTCCTAAATGAACAATGATATAGTGGAGTCACGAACAACGAAAAAAAGCAGATTCCTCTTGGTGGGGCCACACTCATCAGCCTCCACTTTCCAACTAACAAAACTCCATTTGGTGAATATCTATCAGCATTCACGCATAGCACCCTTTGGTTTTCTCTGTACAACACAACTTCCTTAATTCCCACAGAGCAAAACAAATGGCCGAAATATTCCTTGGTGCTTTCGTTAACGTTCTAGTTGAGAAGTTAGCATCCGGCGATCTGTGGAACTTTGCACGTACGGAGCGGATTGGTACTCAGCTGACGAAATGGAGCAGCATGTTGGCACAAGTTCAGGCGGTGGTTGCGGATGCTGAGGAGAAACAAATCACGGATCTGAGTGTTAATTTGTGGCTCTCTGATCTTGAAGACTTGAGTTATGATATGGATGACGTACTGGACGAGTTCGCTACCGAAGCTTTGCGACGGAAGGTGATGGAAGAGCCTCGAGCTAGTACCAGCAAGGTATGTAAATTCATACCTAATTGCTGCACAAGTTTCAATCCAAGCACTCTTGTGTCTGATTTTAGGATGAGGCTCAAGATGGACGAGATGAACGAGATCACTACGAGGTTGCAATACCTTTTTGATCGAAGGAAGGGGCTTGGCTTGAAAAACATTGCTGCAGGGGGGTCTGGTCAAGCTTCACAAAGACAACCGACTTCGCCTTTGATAATTGAGCCTTGTTTGTATGGTAGGGATAATGATAAAAAGGCGATAATAGAGTTGCTTATGAGTGATCAATCTGATAGTAACAAAGTTGGTGTAGTCCCAATTGTGGGTATGGGTGGGGTCGGCAAGACCACTCTTGCTCAGATGGTCTACAAAGATGAGATGGTGGACAAGTATTTTGAGATGAAAGTATGGGTCTGTGTATCAGAAGTGTTTGATATTGTAGGAGTGACAAAAGCGATTCTTGAGTTTGTCACTTCCAAGACCTGTGAGTTTAAAGCCTTGGCTCAAGTTCAAGTTGAGCTACAAAAGGCTTTGGCCGGGAAAAAGTTCTTGATTGTTCTTGATGATGTGTGGAACAAAAACCATGGTGACTGGAGTAGTTTAAGGAGTCCTTTTAATGATGGGGCCCCAGGAAGTAAAGTCATTGTAACAACACGCAATAGTGATGTTGCATTTACAATGGCTGGACCAAATAAATATCACTCCCTAAAGGAACTATCTGAGGATGAGTGTTGGTCAGTTTTTGCACAACATGCATTTGAGGGTAGAAGTATGGATGCAAATCAAAATTTGGTTTCAATTGGTAAGGAAATAATGAAAAAATGTAAAGGTTTGCCTTTAGCAGCTAGGACACTTGGTGGCCTTCTACGGTGCAAGTTGACCGAAGATGAATGGAAAGGAGTATTAAAAAGTAAAATATGGGAGTTATCAGAAGAGGAAAGTCACATTCTTCCAGCTTTGAGATTAAGTTACTATCACCTCCCTTCGAATTTGAAGAAGTGTTTTGCATATTGTTCCATTTTGCCCAAGGATTACGAATTTGAGGAGGAGGAACTAGTTTTTTTGTGGATGGCAGAAGGCTTAATTCCGAAGCAAACAGGGGAAAGGCAAATGGAAGATCTTGGTTGTGAGTACTTCCATGAATTGTTATCAAGGTCATTTTTTCAACCATCAAGTAGTGGTGAACTATTTGTTATGCATGACCTCATCAATGATTTGGCTCAGTTTTTTTCAAGAAAAACTTGTTTTAGGTTGGAGGAAATTGAAAAGCTGAAAGAGAGTGGAAGAGACGAAAGTATCAGTAAGGCTCGACATTCATCCTACTTACGTGGGTATCGTGATGGCATAAAGAAGTTTGAGGCCTTTAAGAAATCCAAAAATTTGCGGACTTTTTTACCATGTGGGTCTAGGTATGAAGATGAATCCTACTTGACAAGTGACGTTCCCCTCCATCTGTTGCCGGGTCTTAGACGTTTACGTGTGCTTAGTTTGCGAAGATATGAAATAGGTGAAGTTTCGAGTTCGATTGGGGATTTGAAGCATGTGAGGTACCTTGACCTTTCATGTGCCTTGATTTTAACGTTGCCGGAATCAATATGCACCCTCTACAACCTGCAAACGCTAATTTTGAGAGATTGTAAAAATCTTAAAAAGTTGTCTGCAAACACTAGTGATTTGATAAGTTTGCGTCATCTCGATGTTACTGGTGCAAATTCCTTACAAGAAATGCCTCCAAAAATTGGAAAATTGACAAGTCTCCAAACTTTATCAAACTTCATTGTTGACAATGGCAACGGGTCCATGATAACTGAGTTGGGCAGCTTGATCCATCTTAGAGGGACACTTAGCATATCAGGGTTGGAGAATGTGACAGATGCTCTAGATGTGAGGAGGGCCAACTTGAAGGATAAACAAGGTTTAAATGTGCTAAGGATGGAGTGGAGTAACATCTCGGATAATTCTCATAACGAAAATGTTGAATCACAAGTGCTTGATATGCTAGAGCCTCACAAGAACTTAAAAGAGCTTTCCATTAATGGTTACGGTGGCTTCACATTCCCAAATTGGATTGGGAATTCTTTGTTCTCCAACATTGTCAGCTTGAAGTTCCAAAATTGTGAAAAATGCACTTCCATGCCACCTTTGGGGCAGTTACCCTCGCTTGCAAAACTCTACATTCAAGGAATGAAGGCAGTAGGTAATGTTGGTCTTGAGTTTTATGGCTTGGGTCGCTCAAATCCTTTTCCAGCTCTAGAGATTTTATCCTTCAAAGACATGCCCGAATGGAAAGAGTGGACTCCTTTTGGAGTCGAGGAGGGAGCTCAAGCATTTGCTCGTCTATCAGAGCTCTCCATTAAAAGATGTCCCAAGCTTTTGCATGAGTTGCCAAGAAATCTTCCTCGGTTAAGAAATCTGGATATTAAGGAGTGCCCGGTGTTGGTGGTTGCGTGGATCCCAAGCCCTCTGGAGCTGAATGATGTGAGGAATACGCTTCACTTTGACTCACTCGTGTCCTTTCGTCTAAAAGATGTTTCGATTGCCGAATCCTTGGGTAGTTCAGAAGTTGGTGATCAAGTAGTGCTTAAAAACTCAAGCCATAGCCTCTTGAGCTCGTTGACTTCCCTCAAAATGGAAAATATTCGGGGTCACACATGCCTACCCAGTTGGATTTTTCAAGGGCTGACGGGAATCCAAAAATTATCTCTCTGCTGTTTCAAAGAACTCACAACATTGTGGGAGGATGAGGTGAGACTACAAAACCGTCTCCCTGCCCTCCGACGTCTCAGTATTGAAAATTGCCCCCAACTTATTTCCTTGTTTGCAGGAGGAGAAGAAGGAGATAACCTCGAATCTCTTCAAGAGCTTTCCATCTCCCAATGTCCACGCCTCATCTCTTTCCCTGTGTTGCCGTCTACGCTGAAAGAGCTGCGGATTGAAGAGTGTGATGGGCTGGTGTCCCTACCTGATTTGATGTTGATGAATAATCTTGAGAAGCTGTACCTTTATTTGTGTCCATCCCTGCCCTACTTAAGTTCCGGAAGTGGGCTCCCTCTCGCTCTCAAAGAACTGACGGTTACTTATTGTGCAAAGCTAAAGTCGCTAATAGCAGAGGAGGGGATTAAGATCAATTGTCCGTCTCTTGAATCTATTTATATCTATGGGTGTGAGTGCCTCAAAACCCTACCAGATGTCATGCAAAATAATAATGGTCTCAAGAATCTCAGTCAACTGTGGATATGTAACTGTAAGAATCTGGAGTCCCTTCCTGAAGGATGGTTTCCCACAACCAATTTCAGGGAATTTAATATCTATAGTTGCGAGAAACTCGAGCCCCTTCCAAACCACGCGTACAACAACAACCGCCTCGCTTCTGTTGAAGGGCTGTACGTAGGTGCGGGTACAGGACTCCTCTCCCACATTCTGGATGAAGGAAGTTCCTCCAACTTTACCAACCTCACTAAACTTACCGTCTACGATGTCGACATCGGTAAGCTGTGTGGTTTGCACCGATTGTACTCTCTCAGAGAACTCTACCTTGTGAATTGTGATGGGGTGTCCTTTCCAGAAGATGGGATGTTGTCGTTTCCCTCCTCTCTGGTCAAACTGTGCATCTCGAGCTTCCCAAATCTGGAGAAGCTATCTTTCAAGGACTTTGAAATTCTCGTCTCTCTTGAACGACTTGAAATCATAAAGTGCCCCAAGCTCACTTCCATTTCAGAGCTAAGACTG
This sequence comes from Rhododendron kiyosumense, assembly GCA_019656275.1. Classification (NCBI taxonomy): domain Eukaryota; kingdom Viridiplantae; phylum Streptophyta; class Magnoliopsida; order Ericales; family Ericaceae; genus Rhododendron; species Rhododendron kiyosumense. The sequence continues at coordinate 512,527 of BPLS01030817.1, read as the reverse complement.
CCTCCCTCGCTTTCGTTTTTGTGGATCTCTGGCTGCCCTGAGCTCGCATCGTTTCCGGAGCAAGGGCTGCCTCCCTCGCTTTTGCGTTTGCGGATCATAGAATGTCCGATACTGAAACGACAATGTGAAAAGAGGAAAGGCCAATATTGGCGCTTCATTGCACACATTCCTGAAGTCGAGATAGACGATAGATTCGTCTTTGACCCAAGCAGCTAATGGCCCAGGTTTGTTGACTTCCCCTTTGGCATGTTAGTTCAACTGATTTCGCTACATCATCGACCCACTGCACATGTACCACATGATATCTGCATATATGTACGAACAGAGATTGTAAAAATTAAAATGATGCAAACACTGTTCATGATTCTACTTCATTTTTTTGGGCAACGGAATTAAATATTTAGTGGTGCAATGAACACCAAATTGAGCTTCTTGGTTTACTGCGAAAAAATGAAACATTAATTCTGGTCACCTCGCCAAGAACGTAGAAGAAGTCTTCATTGGTACTGTATCAACTTTAGGCCAATATTGTATTTGCCCAGTCACTCGGAATTACAAATTACTAGCACATAATTGTTGCTTCGACGTATTATAATCAAGCTGTTATGCAACGATTTTGAAAGATGAAAACTTGTCGAGAGAAAATCGAGAAGTGTGTGTTTGAACTTATGTATAGGGAAAAATTAGTTCTAGAAGTGCATGTATTCCTGATAGATATACCACCAATAAACCTAACTTCTCCCATAACCATTCTTGAATCACAATTTTACATAATATTGATAAGCAGGATTTAATACGGATGTTGAAACATTTGAAGCTTTTTAATGTGTATGCACAAACAAATGCGAGAATAGGATTTCAATCATTGTACAATTACAAACACTTACACAATCTCATTCACATTTACATTGGGGCCCACACATACTCATTCACATTCACTTGTACATATGTGACTTTATTTTTACAATTATTTGCATTCTCCACATTGATTTCATTTGCATTCCTTTTTCTTTTTGGGTAAATCATTGGCATTCCTTTTGTGCTGCTCTTATTCTACATTTTCTACTCCCACCTATTGTTTTAAATTATTTTGTTGGGGGTAACCCTGGCTATTGTTGAGTAAGCTTAATTTTAAATATACTTATGCTTTCTTGGATATCATATTTGGAGTGATTCTTGTACTAGACAGATGATGCACATTTTTTTTTATATGGCTTATCTCGGTTCTCCCAAAAATTATTTGAATTGCTCATTTTTTAAATTTTCTTTTTGTGGAGTCCTGTAAAAAAAAAAATCAGCTCAATTGAATATCGATATAGATTTTTTTAAAATAAAGATAAAAAAATAAGCCACTCGACTTATTTAGCAAAACTAGGCACAATTTAGTTTGGTTTTGACTTTTGAGGAAAAAGTTTTGATGTAAGGCTCCATTTGTTTTGATGTAAAATGTTTTACAATATAAAATATTTTTCATGTAAAATATTTTTTCTGAAAACAAATTTCAAACTTTTATTTTTTAGTGTTTGGTTGACACTTGAAAATATTTTCAGAAATTAACAAAATAGTGTAAAGGGGGGCGGTTCATCCAATTAATGAAAAATGTTTTACATGCAAAATATTTTTCTTATTTTTTAAACAATCAAACACTGAAAAATAGGTAAAATATTTTACCAAAAAACAAACTTCAAATTTTATTGTGAGATTTAAAAAGAGTGGGAGAATTTCCTGTGGAGAAAAGATTCACTCTGAAAAAGGAAAAAGTATGTGTGGTGTTATTGTATATAAGATAATGGCTGCACTTAGGAGGGGTTTCAATCTTCTTTAAGTCCGCGGTGATCTCACTTTCAAAAGGAAGGCCTCTTTAAATCTGTAACTGGTTTCGGCTTTGATGGGTTTTCTATGGTCCTGTTTCTGGCAGAGGAAGAGGCGGTATTCTTGGAAAAGCTGCTGATGCTGTTGCCAATATTTGGAAAAGGTCGAGTGGAACATCCCCGAGGATGATCCTAGAATCAACCGAATCAAGCGATTCAAGCGGTATGATGTAATATGCTTTCGTGTCTGTTTTGTTAGCATGAGAATGGTAGAAAGAGATGAAAAAGGAAAAAAAAAAAAAAAAAACCAATGACTTTTCGTAGGTTCTCTTACCAAGAGAATTATAGAAAAGTGTGAGAATACGAGAACTCTGGTACAAATAACTTGTGCATGTAAAGACGTCATTTACTTTTCTTAAAAACAGAAAAAGAACACAAATGTGAATATACTCGTGCAAATCGTTAATTTCACATTTGTGATCGCTCTTTTCCATCAACTTGCTTCGTAGCGACTAGCGAGTTTAAATGCTAAGTTTTTCAGATTTAAGATATGTAAGGTCAGTTCCATAAGTGACTATATTTTCTCGAGACTTCCATGGTATCGAACCATAAAGCCTTACTTTCCTACAAAGGTCTTATGCTACTGAAAATGTGTTGAAGAAAATAAACTTTCTTTTTCCTTTTAGTTTTGTCACTTTACTTTCTCCCGTTTTTCACTCTCCGTTATCTTTTTCTTCCTAATCAAACGAACCTTTAGAGACGTTCCGTCACTTCTTACAGAGGCTGATGCTTTCTCAATTTTGTTCCTTTCTTTTTTTCCAGATAGTGATAGCTGACATTGATGGTGATATTGCTGGTATGGGACATGATCTATTCGGTCCTCACGAAAAATCAATATGTGCTGCTCTTGTTTTTGGCTCCATCTCCTCCTCATTTGGAATAAACTATAACTGCAATGCTCTATCTTTGCTCATTAGTTCTTCAGGTATCCTTGTTTGTTTGCTCATCAACTGCGTGTGTCTAAGCATTTGTATATGTGTGTGGGGAATTTAGGCCCGCCTCTCGTGCTAGTGTAAGTGCTTGTGTATGTGTGTATTATTTTGATGATTTGTGACTGAGTGAGATGCTATTAGTACCCAAAAACTCAGAAAATGAGTATCACGGGCATTGTTAATTCACACCTCTCTTTATTCTGGCTAGTATATCAAGCTTGTTAGTCGTTGCTGTAAAATTGAAGAAAAATGCTAGAGACATACACAGAAAGGCACATAGACTTGCACACGCACATTTTGGGTACGAGCCCAATATGAGTGTGTGCTAGGATTTTATGCACGAGTGTGTGTGTCTAACATTGTTGAAAGCAGTCCACTAGCCTAGATATCAGCTCAACAATTAGATAAATGAAAGGCCGTGATCAGAGTAGCAAAGTCCACCTGCACTTGTAAAGGGTGAACTGAACCAACCGAAATCACCGGCGTGAAAAATTGATTTGTTTGGAATTGATTTGCTATTGATCTGGTTTGGTTTTAGATTTCTTCTTGGAGAAACTTAAACTGATTCAGTTATGGTTTTAGTCTAAGAAAATTGGGAAGAAAAAAAATTGAGTAAAACAAAAACATAGTAACACTAAGCCAAAGCTTACCGCAGTTTGGATCACAAAATCCTTTCATTGCAACTTTTTATGAGTTAAATTTGGCATGGAATGCACTGTCAAATCTATAGTCGATTGACATCTAGATTTCGAGAATGAATTTTCTCGTGTAATACTCACGTGACCGACATGAGGGCCGGGGAATGGGACATTCCACGGTCCCATTCATTAATTCGATTCTTTTAAAGTTTGAATGTTTGACCACTAAAAATAAAATCAAGTTATAATTAATAAATCATATTGCCTTGAGATATAAGATGAACGTGATCATCCATTCTTATCTAGACAACAATGATTCGACAAATGGACCAATATTTCACTAGCCGAATTATTTACATGAATAAATTACTCAACAAGACTCATGAACAGTTCAGTAAAATAAAATACAATGCAAACCCCATGTGATGATATGTCATGCTTCTTCATGAAATTTTGCACTTCTTAGTAGAAGCAACACTAATTGCGACAAATATACAAGAACAAATAAGGCCAAGAGATCTATACAAGAAGGATGAAGTCTCCAACTTCGATGCCTATTCGCGTAGCTTTGGCACAGAAGTAGCACATTATATCAACCAAAAGCCGAAATTCCATGACAGAATACAAGAAAAATATTATCAAAGGCGCCCGAAAAAAATAAAAAACAATTGCTTAACCTCGAAATTCAAAATACTTCTGAAGGCTCCTAAATTTTAAACCAAAATATCCAAACTGCAGTGACCGAGATTACAAGGCTTTCTTTCATAAATTTTTCACATAACCCCCATGCCATCTCCACATATCCCCTAGGAGATACTGCTGCAAAGGAAATGGAGCTAATTCTCGCTGGTCTGGAAATGGCTTTCTCCTTCTATGGGAAAAAAATATAAAGCAAGGAAACCTTTGTATGAGGTTCATGGGACAACAACCAGTTATACGTAAACCATTACGAATTTTTGTTTTATTTCTTTGGATTGGCAAGTTAAGGAGGGCTTGAGTCTATCTATTTAGGGGTAATCCGACCTACGCCACTGCTTGTCGCTGCGCTCCCCTATGAAGCACCGGCGTACTTAAGAGGTTGCTATATTCGTGTCAGATATACCAGAGACATGCCAAAATCCGTATGGGACATTTTAAGTGACTTTTCAGTGCAACCTAGTGCCTATTCATATGTCAAGGTATATATACTTGTCAAGGACTTGATCTTGATTCCAGCCCTTGATGTTCGAATGTATCTTCTTGTCATTTTTCTCCATCTGATGGCCAATGGCTCAAAGAAATGAAAGAATCGGTCTATCATCGTGGACAGTGGCAGAGATAGCTAAGTGAAGTAGGAAATACTGAATCCCACTGGACTTTCTTTTTTTTTTAACATCGAAATATTATTGTAGAGTAATTTTTTAGTACACCACTTTCAAACAAGAGAAACTTATTAAACTCTTGGGAGTTCCATCACCTTTGTGTACCAACGCCATTCTCCATCACTTGTTCATTTGGGATTTCAGACTAAATATACGAATGCCCAAATATGTGATAGAGAAGTGTGTTGAGGCGCTCTGTGATGGTGCACTGGTGCCAATAATGGTGCCTCGAAATCACTGATTGATTAATTACTCGCGAACAAGCCTAGATTCATGGAAATTTTTGCCTCCAAAAAATACCATGTGCTCACGAAATAACAATTATTATCTCATCACAAACTGCAAGCCAAGGCAACCTCCTTTTTACCTCCTCCCTTATTTCTCTCATTATCTTTTTAAATCTATCAATAAATCCTCTCTCTTTGTGTTGAAGATAATTCTTCAAGGTTCGTCAAATTCTTCAAAAAAAAAAAACTCAAACAGACGTCTCCAACTGTCCAACAGCAAATTCACCATGGCGGCTCTGGATTTCAGCGCCCACTATCGGTGACTCTCTCTCTCTCTCTCTCTCTCTCTCTCTCTCTCTCTCTCTCAAACCTGTACATTTTATACATACATATCGCCATGTCCGCTCTCTCCTCTCTCCAGGGTCCACTCATCTCCCGCTCCTCCCTCCACCGCCGCCTCCCTCTCTCCCCCCCACCCCCTCCGCCGCCGGATCGCCTCTGTCTCCGCCCTCCAAACCCTCACCACAGCCGCCAGCTCGAAATCCGAGCCCTCGACGCCGCCCAGCCGTTCGACCTCGAATCCCGATTCTCCGACCGGTTCCAGAAATCCAGCAAGCTCAAGATCGCCATAATCGGGTTCGGCAACTTCGGCCAGTTCCTCGCCAAAACCCTAATCCCCCAGGGCCATACCATCCTCGCCTACTCCCGATCCGATTACTCCGACGTGGCAGCCAGCCTCGGCGCATCCTTCTTCTCCGACGCCGATGATCTCTGCGAGGAACACCCTGAGGTAGTAACACTCAGATTTTGTCAATTAATTGGGTTATTTACATTCTTTGAATAACTATTTGAACCAATTTGGCTAGTTCAGTAGTTCAGTTGGAAATGACTCCTACATGTCAATAAGAGGTCACAAGTTCGAGTCATCCCACGTGTGGGTGTTTTTGTCTTTGCATTTCTTGGGATTATTTCTCCCCCTATTGGGACTTGTAGTTGGTTGGGCATGGTCCCTTTGATGGGCTTATATATCTTGAAGGTTGAGTTTATAGGCTTAGTTATCTCGTAGACGCTCACACAATTGATGTATTGGCTCTGTACTGCTATATTTTACTAGTATTTGATATGTCAGATGTTGAGCACGTCCAAAGCTATTTTTCTAACTCCTGGAAAATAGCAACAGTAGTGCACGGGTTCGGTGCCATTTTGACTGCATCTCAAATTGAGACCATTGAATTAAATTCATCTCCCTTTTTTAAATCCTATTAATGGGCTTGTATGTAAGTGGAAGAAATGACAATGCCATCTTTGGTGCCAATGGCATTACTATTTTTGGCGTCAACAAAAATGACGGTGAGTAGACTAAAATGATTCCAAATAAATTCTGGCTTTAGCAAGACAAATGGCTATTGGCTTGATTTGCTCTCAAAATGCTATCTTTGTGAAATGTTGCTCTAAAATTCTGTGCATACTATTTCTTGTATTCTTGCACAAAATGCTAACATTGCAATATTGCATTGCTATATGTGGGCCTCATAATGAGAGAAGTAGGAACAGTTGTACATGGTAATATTAGCAATAGTTATACCTTGTGTCAAATTCGGCATAACGTATAGCTATTGATAAGTATAGCATGTGTTATACCTCACCTTTAGAGCATACCCATTGTTAGAAATGGGTAGCAATATGTTAGGCAGAGTGGTAATTTTATTGTTTTGAACTTTCAACAGGTAATTCTCCTTTGCACCTCAATTCTCTCGACCGAGAAAGTCCTTCGGTCATTGCCAGTTCAAAGATTGAAGCGAAGTACATTGTTTGTAGATGTACTGTCAGTGAAAGAATTCCCTAGGAGTTTGCTTATGCAAATGCTGCCATTGGATTTTGATATATTGTGCACGCACCCAATGTTTGGACCTGAGAGTGGAAAAGACAGTTGGAATAAGCTTCCATTTGTCTATGAGAAGGTCAGAATTGGAACTGATGAATCTAGGGTTTCGCGGTGCGAGAAATTTCTTGATATTTTCGCGAAAGAGGGGTGTAGAATGGTTGAAATGTCGTGTGCAGATCACGATCGACACGCAGCTGGGACACAATTCATTACTCATACAATGGGTAGGATTCTTGAGAAGTTGAAGCTGGAATCAACACCGATTAACACGAAAGGGTACGAGACGTTGTTGGATTTGGTTGAGAATACGGCTAGTGACAGTTTTGATCTGTATTATGGGTTGTTTATGTACAACAAGAATGCTTTGGAGGAGTTGGAGCGGTTGGACCTGGCATTTGAATCGCTGAAGAAAGAGTTGTTTGGGCAATTGCATGATATTCTGAGGAAGCAATTGTTTGGAAAGGCAGAGGGATCGGAGGGTTCAGAGAGTCTAGAATCCCAAAACAATTGAGAATCTATAATCTCGGTATGTGTCTGGTATGTGATTGCGTTCTAGTTTGAATATTGTTTTTAGTCTTGTTGTATTCATGTTACTTGGATGATAATTGCAGTTCAGTTCTGGGAAGTATGTTAGTAACTCAAATCATGCTAAACCCGTTTCTCTGTTATTTAATGGTCTGGAATTTAGGTGGCATAAAACTTGTGTTAGTACTCCTTTTCTTCTCCTATCTTTTGGTGGGATGGGCACCATGGGGCATGGGGCAGATAAATCTGGAAATTTGAGACTCAAAGAGGTAGAGGAAAATTAGTTTTAAAAATTCGAACACCGCATCACGAGGGTATTTTATTTACATTGATGTTTCGGTATATTCAGTAGAGAAGCCTTTACTCAAATGACATGGTAGTGGTATTTAATTTTTGAAAATAAAGCGACGTGGATGGACCTCTCTCTTTACGGTGAGAAAATCAATGACTTGCCACTGCTGATTATTTGATCTCCTGTACAGTTTTCGGCCCTTAAGGCAATGCTCATATTTTCATTCTGTTTAGCACATATCCCTTGAAATGCCATCAAGCAGAGTAGGGTTGTAAACTGTTTCTCACTGAATCGACTGTATCATTTTTGCGGTTCAATAGGCCGAGGCCAACCAAAACTCCTTTTTGAGGTTGTCGATGCATTTTACATTGTTTGCACCTCCTTTTAACCTCCTTTTGATTTGTATTTTATTTGACGTTATTGTGGCGTACCCCTCTGACCGGCTATTTTACTTTTTCTGAAGGTGCTTTGTTACTCTATGGAACAATGACAACTTGTTCTAAGCAGCGCAATGGGAACCATTGGCGTCTGCAACATTCTGGTGGTGCACGACCCCTGTATTTTTGGATTAATTCCTAGCCTCTGATTTTGGAGGATCTTTTCATTTTTTTTTTGGTTTAGCTCTGCAGGATTTTTCCGTTTCACCAAGGAGTATTTATTTTCTTTCTTGGACTAGGTTGGAGGGCTTTCTTAAGTTTGTTTAAGCAGCAATGGTAGAAACAGTAGAATCCATTTTTTGTTTCTGGGGGAGCTCCATCTTTGTTGTGACTACTTCACTGATATTTATTCGTTGTGCCAAGGCCAAGTAGGCTTCAGCCATATACACTTGCTTCTTCTGCATTTAGATGTTTTGTTATCTCTCTTGATCCTTTTTTGAAACTCATTAAAACTTGCTTGAACTCGACTCGAGTACAACTTGTTTGATACCAATTTATTTTACGTGCAAATCTAATTTTAACAATGAGAAGAGTTCATATCAGATTGCCTCAACGATCCTTGATGAACATAGATGTTTTTTGGGTACGGAAACATCAAGATACTCGACGTCTACTTGATTACAGTTCATTTGGGATTGACAACTAATCATGCCTTGTTCCGCTAAGCTTTTTGGGCATTTTGTCTTTATTCAAAAAAAAATATGTGTTTGTTAGTTTCACGTCAAACTTTTATAGATTATTGATGCGTCCCGACAAGAGAAATCAGAAAATCCAAATATTTTACCTTTACCCAAATGCTTTTAGAAATATCAAGATAAAACCTAAAAAACCAAACTTTTACCCAAATATTTACTGGAGTATAAATATCCAAGATAAAGCCCCAAAAGTAAGCTTTTTAGGCTTTATCTTGGTTAATTTCAAAAATATTTGGATAAAAGTAAAAAAAATTACTTTTCTGATTCCTCTTGTCGAAACGAATCAATAATCTACAAAAATTTGACGTAAAACTAGCAAACACAATTTTTTCTAATAACAACAAAACTCTCGAAAAGCCCAAAAAGCTTAGTGAAACAAGGCCAGTTTGAACTGGGCTCGACTCTATTGTGTATCATAATTAATCACGGACAAAACTCCTTTGAATTACTGCATTCGTCTTTTACAAATCAGTTCACTAATTTCAAGCCTCTGCTTCTGCCTTCCACACAAATGCTCAAGTAATAACAAGCCCTATTCCGTATATTGGGGGAGGAAAAAAAAACTTCAAACTGGAATTTGTCTCCCACCTAAATCCCAAAAGCTTCATCATAACTGCGTAGAAACCACAAATGATGAAATGTTGGAAAAACATCAAATCTTCACTGTATCAATTGGTCTCTTGTTTAACTGGTAGTTCTCGAAATAGATAGCCACATAATCTTTCATTGTCTTGTACAACCTTGGCCTTTTTTCGTCGACGAGCTCCTCCACCGGCCCAATCTCCATTTTGGCATCCGGGAGACAAAACACAGCTAGAGTGAGCCTCTCCCTCTCTGAGTTTGTCACCACTCTGTGCACTGGGCTCTTGAACATTCCATTACTCATTATCTGTACGCATGATACAGCAACAGTAAAGATCAACTCTACATTTGACAGCTAATAGAAAATTACAAGTGAAAGCTCGATAACTGGTGTAACCATTTTGCGTTTCATCTTCTGGAAAACAAAAAATTTATTTGAAAACTGTTTCTGGAAACTACTTCAGAGAAAATTTTTCCGAAGACCACCCATTTACAGAAAACATGATCAATCTTTTGGCCTTTTCGTACAAATGAGAACTGTTAGCCTGGAAATAAAATTGATATGAAAATGTGTTTGAACTTTCGATTGCTGTTTCGAAATCGGTTTTTGAGAAAACTGTTCTCGAAAGGCAAACACTCATTCTTTTGGTCTTGTTTTTTTTGATTTCAGCAAAAATGGTTTTCGACTAAGTTAAACTTCCTTTGCTTTTTCTAAAAACTAGTTCTTGTTCAAAAAAGTTCCTTAATGTGCTCAGGAGACCGTCACCATTTTCTTAAAAATAAGTTTTTTGGGAGATTTATTCTGGACACAGAACTGAATTTCGAAAACGAAAAACACAGCACAATACTAAACAGTACTTTAGTAAATTCATAGTTTGTTTAGTCACTAATTGTTGTTTAATTAATACCGCAAATCATCTGAAATATTCAATTTGATCATTGACAAAATTTGATACACTTAACACTTGAACCAAGCAAAGTTACCTCTGCTTGATCACCAACATTAATGAGAATAGCATGGGGAAGAATGGGAACTCTGAACCACTGTCCATCTAGCAAAATTTGAAGGCCTTCCACTTCTTTGTCTTGCAACAGAAAGGTAATTGTTGATCCATCCGCGTGTGGTTTGACACCCAGAGTAAGATCAGGCCTCGGACACGGAGGGTAAAAGTTAAATCTTGCAATCATCGTTGCTCCCTCTCCATACTGTTTCAGAAAACAGTCTTCCTCTATGTTCAATGACTTTGCCATGGATTTAAGGAGGAACTCGTTCATGAGTGATAAATTTCTAGTATATTCATTTAAAATTTCCCTGCAATATCATATAATGCATGTTATATTTTTTTCCTGCTTGGAACTTGTGGAAGTGAAGAGAAAGAAAAGAAATACTCTGACAGAGAAATCTAGGGAAAGTGTAAAAATTTCCAGTTTTGCTTTTGTAAAGAAAAAGGAAGAGAATTGCCAAACTTCTTTTCCTCTCCTTCTGACACAATCGATAAAATTGGTTCGATACAGAAGATGACATATTTTCTTTCCTATTTTGTATTTCATTTTATGATTGGTAGGAGAGGAATATGAGAAGAGAAAATAAAACTGGCGGAAGTCACGCTATATCGAATTTAGGTACCATGCCTTGTAAGAGAGCTCATCATCCACAAGGTCATCCCCTAAACTAAATTGGAAAAAGAGGAAGGAAAAGGGTGCAGAAAAGTGAGAAGCAAATAGCTTTGCGCTTTTATCGTCATTCATTTTTGCCTTATACAGGGAAATATGGAGAGTAGACCTGCCATGATTCGAAGAAAAAGAGAGTTGGTCAGCTAAAGAGACGAGATTTCACTATCTCCTCCCCCTACTATATAACCGGTCCCAACTCTTTCCAAGGCTACCTTGATAGTTTCCCAACGTAGGGCTTTCTATCTATAGTTTGCTGGTGGTTAGAACCAAGAAACTAATGGGGATTTTTGGGGCATTGCTTGTACAGACCTTGGTCTGGCCGGCTGTAACTACTGAGGTTTGTAGGGGTCCCCCTGTCCTTCCAATCAACAAAACAAAAAAGGAAATTCTGCTGAAGAGACAAGATTTCACTATCCGCTCCCCCCTAGAACATAACTGGTCTCATCCCTTTCCAAGGCTACTGTGATAGTTTCCCAATGTAGGGCTTTCTGTCTATAGTTCGCCGGTTGTTATAACCAAGAATAGGGGTTTGGGGGGCATTGCTTGAATAGACCTGTCAGACCTTGGTCTGGTCAGTTGTAACTACTTGAGGTTTGGAGGGTGTTCCCCTGCCCTTCCAATCAATGAAACTAAAAGAGGAAACAAAGGAAACTGAATTCTTCCTTAAATTTCAAAATCATCGTCTGCTTTCTCATTTGGCAAACAAGGGAACAATGACCCTAAAATATGCATCATTTTCTATAAGAACATATATCTTCCTTACAAGATTTTAGTAGCATGATGGTTGACATACCTAAAATTCTCAGGATTTTCAGGCCAAAATCTGAGCTTTATCTTGTCTTCTGGGTATACTGTAATATACAACCGATCGGTCCAATCAAGAGTTTGATGCTCCGAAAGCACTGAATCAGTCCCATACCCTTCAAGGTCACCAACTGTCCTTGCGTATTTCTGTTTCTCATCAATGGGAAGTGCAAAGAATTGTTTGCCAATTTCATGCACTTGGTCTAGGAAAGAGGTTGTCATTCCATGATTTATGGCCTGAAATTCCAAAACAAGGATTCAACAAATTGAAAACTGAAATATGTAAGGCTGTGCTTGGAAGGCCAGCAAAATTGTGACTCATTTTCTTTTTTTTGAAAGACCAAACCAAATGGAGATATTTTACAGATATATATTCAAATCTGTTATCTCATAGACCCACCTAAAAAGACTGAATTATTAGCTCCTATTCCCTTTTCAAATGCTAAAATGCCCTTTTCCTTCCTTTTCTTCTTTTTCCATAGATTGCTTATTGCTCCACATAGACAAACTAAGCATGAACATCTATTGAAGCTCATTAAGCTTCCAAATGAAGTCTGAACATGTTGCTAATTCTACTCGACTCGTTCAGCTTATGATGTTTAAAATTCACGTTAGTCGAGATCCATTCGATTAAAGCTCGTTTGTAAAAACAAGATAGATCAGTTAAGTTTCAAACCAAACTTGAACAATCAAACTAATCAGCTCGTCTGCCTCGTTTATCAGCCAAACCCACTAATCACAGAACAGCATAAGTGCATAACCAACAAATCACACCATTCAGTCAACGAGACACAAAACCCACTTAACAAAAAACCCAACTGGGAAAAACAAATTGGGTTTTTAGACAAGCAAGTAGTGAAACCTGAAAGCAACCACAGGAGCCGAGAGCAGATCGGAGTTTTCCAAGCTCTTCTTCTCCGGCTGCGGATTGAGATGCGAGGAGACTCAGATCAATTACTGGGACCTCAATCGGCGGATAAGAAACATCAGTGGCTGCATGTTCACCCTTCTTGTATATGTATTTTTCCGGCAGTTCACCCCCGCTGACGATCAGTTCTTGGACTGGCTTTGACAGTGATTCCGCCATGGCTAAGGTGAGAAAATTTTGGGAAATGGGTTTGCACAAGACAGCCGTAAAGTTAGCTTGGGGATAAACAGTCAAGTACATTATAGTTGACCCACTTTATCGGCTGAGACAAGCCAAGTTTCTAAGTATTTGAGTTGAGCTCATTTATTAAATGAGCCTAAAAATTGAGTTTAAAAATTTTGGTTTATTTACCAATAGTTTTTATTGATGAGCCGAGCTTTGACAAATGAGTTGAGTTCTTTCAAACTTAGTTGAGCTTTAAAATGTTGAGCTCAGTTCATCTATTTTATAAGCCTAAAACTTTGAGCTTGAGCTGAGCCGAGCCATGAGTTGCTCGCGAGTGGCATAATTAATTTCCAGCCCTAACATTAATCAATCATGTATGTAATAGTAAAAGAATTCAAGCTTTTCTACTATCCAAGTCTCTAGAAATCTATGTTATCTCTCCGTTCAAAAGTGTTTTTAATGGTTCAGATTTGTTGAAAGAATCTTTCCAAAAAGAATAATTCTTTCTCGAAAGAATCTATGTAAACTTTAGACCTTGACTATCGTGATGGCGGGCCACCGCTGGCGGCGGCGGAAGATGAGGATGCTATCGATGACAGAGGAGGTGATATGCCGAAGAGAGAAAATTGTGTTTCATCGGCAAGGGTTCCACAGTAGAGAAAAAGATTGGGTGTAGCTTAGCCTTTTGGTTTTTGGTGTGACCTACACGTGTCACTGTTTGAGGAGTGTGGGGCAGAGGGCTGGGACAGAGAAAATCGGACAGAAGATCCCATGTCAGATGAGAGAGAGGGTTTCAATCCAAACCGTCTAAAAATGTATTGGATGACCTGAATATGCTAAAAATAGTATCACATGGGATATACCTGCCTTGCACCAAAAAATTTCTCATTTCTGCTTGTGCAGTCGTGGACTGCAAAACACAGCCAGCCAGAGTGGTCCTCTCCTTTTCCGAGTTTGTCACTGCTCTGTGCACTGGACTCTTGAAAATTCCATTTGTCAAACTCAGAAAGCCAAATCTCAGAGAAAAGTTGTTTTGGCATTGACGCAGGAAAGTGCTTTTCTTACAAAAACTTTTACTGGGACAGTACTGTCACCAGAATGATGTGATGACAAGTCTTTTTTTTCAACTTCAACAAGTTCCTTGATTAGGTTTCACCGTTTAAGGCTCACAACTCGGCAACATTAACGTTGAAGGAAAATTTATGTTCATTTGTTTATTCCTCACCACCTCCGTTACCCCTTTATCTGTCACTTCTTTGCGGAATCCAATGTCCAAATATTGGAGATTTCAGCACCTATTTCTAATCATTGTCATTACTTTGTCATTAATTTCGGTCTGCCAAGCTTTCAAAGTCTTCAAATTCTCTTCAGAGGGATTAGAATATCTCCCAAAAACATCTGAAACCTTAAGACCATCGATGTTCAGGTGTGTTAGGGAAGGGCATCTCTTCCAAGGGTTAGCTCTTCCAGTGGACATGCCAGCAAAAGCAATTTTAATGCACCATGGATTTCCAAATATTGGCCCTCGAAAGCAACGAGCTTGAGCTTCTATAATGGAGAACGTGTTTTTTACGACAAAACGTATATTCTTGAAGAGAGAGTTCTGAAAATTCCGTGAGACATTTTCAAGAAGTGGGGAGTTGAGTTCTATTATAAATTCACCCTTCTTAGTTGACTCTTGTTTCCTATGTATCCTACATTTTCAGAACGGCAAATTGATTAACTACTAGCACCGTGCCCATGCCCGTTTGATGTATTAGACAAAAGAAAAAAAAATTAGGTTCTAACTGATGTTTATTTTGCCCTGCACAAAGAAAAAAAAATTATGGATGATGCTGAGAAGTGCCATGACCAAATTGTAAGCTAAGTTGGTCCTTTTTTTTGAAGTTTTGTTAACATCCAAAAGCAGAGATGGCTACAATCTCCTTCACAAATATACCATTCACAATGAACCATGCACTACATAGTAAGCATACTACTGCTAATACGCATTCGAAATCCATAAGTAAAGACGTTGTGATCCATTATCCACACAAATACCATTCAAATGAACCAAATTGTAAGCTAAGCTGGTCTTTTATAGTTTGTTAACATTCAAAAGCAGACATTGCTACAGTCCACTCCACAAAGATACCATTTAAAACGAACCATGCACTACGTAGTAAACATACTACCGCTAATAAGCGTTCGAAATCCATATGTAAAGAAGCTGTGATCCACTCCACACAAATACCATTCAAAGGGGGGAAAGTGTACAATACACACCCCTTAAAAGGGTGTACCATATGCACCTATTTTATTGTTCATTCATAACATTTTAGCATATTTCGTAACTTTTATTCTAGAATTCATAACTTTTTAGCAGTACGATTCGTAACATTTTCATTATAATTCATAACATTTTGATGTATCTTGTAACCTTTATACGATTCGTAACTTTTTAGCACTACAATTCGTAACATTTTCTTTATAATTCATAACATTTTGGGGGGTGCATATGATACACACCCAAATAAGGGGTGTGTATTGTAGCCTTTCCCAAGAAGGGACCTTCCACCGCATACTACTATTGTTGTCACAGGTCATGGATAGTCTGCAAATAGCACAATAGCTGGAAGGTTAATAAAGCCCTTAAATTTTCGGTTTAACGTAACATAAACCGTCCAATTCCTCTGCATATAATTGCGTTCAGTCCAGTCTATGAATCAATTCCTATCACGCAGTGCAATTGATAAAGGGAAGCATTCCTCTTCACAAACGATAAGTGTTTGGATTCCTTCCGGTACATTTTGGCACTTGCATAGAACATCCACGGAACAGAACAATTACTCTTATTGTCAATAATACGTGACTTAATTGTATGTAACTAGTACTTCATTCATAAAACCAATTATCTGCATTTCAGTTAACAAATACAACCTCCAACACAAATTGTTTGTCTGATTTTTAATTTCTCATCTGTGCAGAAAATCCCCGAACTTGTCTTGAAACAGTTCTTAACTTCATTAAACCGGAACTAAGCCATCCCTTTCAAAAACCTCCAATCTGGTTTACTCATTTTTTTTAAACATCCCTAGACTATTGAATTGGTCTAATTATTGCAGAGAATTCTCGACAAAAAATTCTTGTTCTTGATTATTCCCTTCCCAGCTGCTCGGTTTAGTATATTGCCCCTCTACGTACTGCTGCTGCTCATCTTCGCATCTCAACCTATTGATGCTTGTTACTTCATCTCTTTTGTATTTCTCTTCTTATCATAATCCCCAACTTTTTTGACTCCTCTTCCTCTCCCCCGTAATATAGTTGTCAAAGGTGCGGCGCACTTGCACAACCCCAAATGAGGCAACATGAACTAGGCACAGCCTAGGCACATAAAGGCGCGAAAAGGCGTGCTTCTTTCAAAATTGATCACAACCCTAGGATTTTGTCGTGTAGATTAAAACTATTACCCTAGCCGTCAGATCTCAAACATAACAAAAGTGTCTACTATCCTCCCCTGGTATTCGATCACTCTCGCCTCTCTCTCTCAGTCTCAGCCGACTTGAGAGAACTCACCACTGTTACTCGATCGTCTCCTGCTGCTCGCCTACATCAGTCGATCACTCATCGTCTCGACTCTATCTCTTAGTGGTCTCTCTTTGTCGTCTCTCTCAGACCTCAGTCAAGGTATTCTGGAATCTCCCCTTTCCTCTCTCTCTCTCTCTCTCTCTCTCTCTCTCCCTTCATACGTATATCAGTATATGTAAACTACTTATAGTCCTATTTATATACAAAATACAAGTAACACAACACACTGACATAGTTATGAATAGGAAAAAGGATTATTTTTTAATCTTTTCAGAATTAGCATTATATTCGGATTTTCAGAAATACCTGTATGTATAAAAACAAGTTTGAATTTATTAGAATTATTTTTTTATGGTATGCTTTCTAAAACTCATTTGGCTTAGTGTTTATCAGTGTATACTGTTTTTTCCTTTTTTTCCCACATAGACGCACCTCGCCTTGCCTTGCGCCTCTCGCCCCGGCCGCAACAGGACTTTGGGCCTTTCGCCTTTGAACAGTTGAGCCTAAATCTTTTGGCCGGCAGTTTAAACGGTTGATTTTTTTTTTGCCACCCATTATTTGCCTTACCATGTATTTATTGTTATAATCTGAACCGTTTATCTCGTAGGTTCCGTTTGTTTGGGCGTAAAATATTTTTTGATAAAATGTTTTACCTATTTTCCGATGTTTGGTCGTGTAAAAAATGAGAAAAATATTTTACATTAATTGGATGAAAATTACTTCCCCTTAAATCTTTCATAAGTTATTTTTCGAAATGAACCCGCTGCCTTTCATGACAATTCTCACTGCTCATTTTTCTCGATCATCAGTCATGACCCACGATCAATTCTAATATTCTCAAATATCTCCACCATTTAAGCCACCCTCTATATCTCTCTATATTATTTTGTTGATTTTTGAAAATATTTCAAGTACCAACCAAACACTTGAAAATAAAAGTTTTAAATTTGTTTTCTGAAAAAATATTTTACATGAAAATCTATATTATAAAACAGAGCGGTCTTTTATCTACTCATACAAACATGAGCACCTCTCAGCCGTCGGATTGAAATTACAATAGGTTGCAGTCGTTGGATTGAATTATTGATTCCAACATATTTCCCACACCTGCCTACCCAGCGATTTTTCTCTTTCCCGTCGTGCTTCCTCTCTCTCCTCCAAGTTACTCTCTCGCACTCTCCCTCTCTCTCTCTCCCACTCCTCTCTCCTGTTCGCTCCTGTTGTTAACGCCATTTCCACCACCACCCAACCCAACGACCACCAAGGACGCGCTGCCCACAATCGAAACAGGTAAACCACTCATTTTCGCCCCAATAATCTTCCCTATTTTTTGACTTTTCTTTGATCCTAACAAAACTGGGATAGGCTATAACAAAACTAACAGACAAAGCTGGGAATCAAAACTGACGTTTCTTCTTCTTTTGTTTTGTTTTGATCTGCAAACCATTTCAGAGTCATCGTTACTCTATTTACCCTCTTTACTGTAAAGTTGCATATAATTTTCTTACTCTTCCCTCAATTGCTTTCCAAGTATTTGATAAAATCTCCAACTGCAATTGGAAAATTGGGATCCAAATTTGGCTTAAAAAACATAATGCTTCGGGGATCCAAATTTGGCTTAAAAAACATAATGCTTTAGTGTCTTCCACGTGTTTGATGGAATGCTTCAATTAGGACACCAGTATAGTTTATCAGAGCTTTAGTGTCTTCCACGTGTTCGATGGAATGCTTCAATTAGGGTACCAGTATAGTTTGACAGAAGGGACTGAGTTTAACATAACCGGCCGCACCTTTATAATACTGCAATTGTCTGGAATGCCATGAACAGGGCATGGGTTTTTTGTTTTCATTTTCCCATCTATTTAGTGTTCATTAAAGATGAATATAGTTAATGATTTGAAAATTTAAGGCAGGGTTTTTTGTCATTACTTTTCTATAAAACTGACCATTAGAAGTTATTTGTTGAAGTTCAATTTCTACCATTAGATGGTGAGAGATTCTCGACTACCCCTAGCAGATGGGAAAAGGGTAAAATCCCTTTGTTAATTTTGGTTCTAGCTTGAGAGAGAGAAATGAAGAAACCACAGATGATGAAACTTAATTCTGACATGTCCGACACTGCGAGGACACGCGACACGACAAAAACACGTGGAGATATGTCTGGACACGCCACATGAGGTATCCATTACTAGGGGAAATGCTGGGGACATGGCAAAGTGAAGTTAACACTTTTTAAAAGCTTTATCAGGATAACATATGTATCTTAAAATTTGGAGTTTAATTATTGTTGACTTTGTTCCTCTTTTGTTTGAATGATATTGTTTGTTCATATCACTACAAGACCAGTACATCCCTTTCCCTAGGTAACAATGTGATCAAATCATTACAGGACCAGCACATCTTTTTCCCTCGCTCTTTCCCCTATCGCCAAGCGTATGATCGAAATGTGTTGCGCCGTGCCTTTAGGCACGGGCATGCACTATATTTTACATTGTAAAACATTTTACATTGAAACAAATGGAGCCATAGGGTCCATAGTGTATATATTCACTAAAAAAAAAATCAGTTTGACTGGATATCTATAGAGCAATCAAAAGTTGAATTTTAGTTGATAAAATGGATGATCTGATCTTGTCAAGTACTTAAACTATTCATGACCATTCATTTTATAACCCAAAATTTAAAAATTTAAATTTAAATACACATCCATGTTCGGTGAAGATAACTTTTTGAATGAGAATACCAATTTACGGATCCTACAAGATGAACAATTCATATTGGCAATTAATGCACCGTGAGATCAAAATAACGGTGGTGGAAAATCCAAAATTTCCGTCACCGGCGGAAAAAATTTAATCTCCATTGCCACCCATGTCAACTTGGTGTTACGGACGAGAGATTTTTTCCAAGCCCTTAGGGCACCGCCACGTGCACTCCAGGCCCTTTTCAAGCACATATTGAATAAGTTGCCTTAGGACACCATGTGACGGTACCCTAAGAGCAATTGAATAATTTTTTGTCATGGACCTTCTGAAGTTTTCTTCCTTCGCATCCTATGTCTATGTATTATATATATGGGGTATTTGGATCAAACACCTACACATATCGGATGCCGTTGATTCTCGTGTAGGCCGAATCGGATTATTTTTTAGAATTTTTTGACTGCTTGGATCAGCCATCTGGGCTGGAGTGGGCCCGGCGCGCCGTTGGTAGCTGGTTGGTCGGTGTCCGTAGCATCCCTCGATAATTAATTGTCATTTTTTTTTTTATAATTGGCAAGAGAATTTACGCTTATGAATGACCCCATATTTCTAAAGTCCTGGAGTCGTTGCAGGGAGAAAGGTCCTCCACCAGGTTGATGCTCACTGCAAAAGCAAAGAACCCACAGCAAAAAATTTGCAAACAATAGCGAGGCAACACCGAGAAGCATAGATCACCGCGTAAAAGGAGCCTTGTACTCCAGTCGTATCACTATTGTTACTTCGCAAAACTGCATCTGCATTTTGAAGCATTTAGAGATTTTGTTATTCATCGGTGCTTACCGTATCGAATCAAGCACTTCTTGTCTATGACCTATGACCTGCCGTTGCCAAGCAGTACGTCTAGGATTAAAAAAAAGCCAGGTGGCATAGCGATCCCTGCCAATACCTGGGTCTCGTGTCAACTCATTCCGACACTGAGTGGGTGGGGGAAGGAAGAGAAGAAAAGAGCGGAGAAAGGGTATGAGGAAAGAAGGGCGGCGGTGGGGGAGAACAGGGGATGCCTTAGATTTCAGACTCTCTTTCCCACACACTAATTAAATACACTAATTAGGATTGAAAAAAAGACACCTAATAATGCCACGACTAATTAGTTTAGTGCCACAAACCTTTTCTGTAGTCTCCCAATTATACCCTTAACTCCCCACTCTCTGTCTCTCTCTGCCCCACTTCAATCTCTTCCCCCCAACTCGACTTGCTTGCATATTTTCTGTCAATCCACACCTCTTCCTCTCTCTTCACATCATTCTCACTTAAATTTGCCCCATTCGTGGACCAACCATCAAGGAGAACGCTACTATAGTTCTCGGATAGACACCCGGTCATACGACTCATACCGTCGGTTGCACACAACCAGGTCGATGCCTTTTTTCCGTTGTTGATGACGTTATTGTCCTTCATCTTTGAATTAACTGATGCATCATATCCATCATGTACTATTTCTGTCCTGATCTAAACAAATGAAGGGGAAGATTTGCAACTTGTCAACATCAAATGGACACACACGCACACTGAGAGAGAGAGAGAGAGAGAGGGGGGGGGGGGGGGGGGACGTGTGTGTTTTCAGTTTCTTCATATCACAAAATGTATTAGTGCTTTGTCCTAATTTGCTCTGTTTGCATGTGTAATTGTGAGTTTCAGAGAGAAGAATCGAAGGAGATTCATTGGCATTGGAAGAGGGAGAGAAGGAAGGAGATGATCAGATGGATATATGAGATGCCGGCTGGGGTTTTTCCCTTGTCAATTGTGATGATAATTGAAAGCAAAGGGAAGAAGCGAGAGACAGAGGACATTTGGATTGCTCTAGATCTAATGACTAAAAAGTCAGGGAAGAAAAGAAGTAGGTAGCTTGACTTGCTTTGTTGTTGAAGGTTAGAGTAGTCAATCAGATTAAAACATCGTGGCACTAAGAGATCCAGTCGTGGCATTATCGGTTAAGTTTAAGTGTTATTGTTGATATAATGGGCATATTAATCCATTTCAAAAAAAAAAAAAAAAGAGAATTAAAATGAGTTAGGCTCCTATCCAATCTCTTTAAATGGATTGAAGAGAACACTCTCTTCAACCCCGGCTTGGTAAAAACTTTTTTAATCATACTTCAATGATCGAGACTGTTTATAATTTTTAATTCACCGAGACCTTCAAGCATGCGAAAATCAGTTTAATCAATTATTGTTTGTTATGATTTCAAAACAGATTCATATTGCAAAAGAATTTAGAAAAGGAGTTTTGTTCTAGTGTTGGAATCTTATATTTTGCAAGATAATGTATTTCAAAATCATATCTAATGATGTCCAATAAACTTGATTTTTGGCATATTTCATGTTCTCAATGAGCAAAACAAAATGAACTGTTTCGATCATTGACGTGAGATCGTAAGAAATTTTTACGGGCCCAAATTGGAAAGAGTGTTCTCTCCAATTATTTGAGAGGAGCTAGACTCTATTAATTTATTATAATTCGAATGATTGGGCTTCATAGTCATATATTCAAGTTATTCACATTGTTTTTATTAATTTTTTGTCCACTAATATCATAAAGTAAAATGATAAGTATTGGTAGGGGCGGAGCTAGAATTAGTGTCACACCCTCGAATTTTAACATAAATAACAATACCATTTTAAATACAACTCCTCGCAATAGTACATAAAGTACCCCAAATTACAATACAGTTTTTGAATCTCACAAATCTGTCAGTTGATACAGTATTCCAAAATGGAGAAAATAGTACAGTGCAGTTGATTTTTGAAGAAAGACAAATACTTCAAAAAATATCTTTAGCTTGATGTCAGCATGCACTTCACACCCTCTCAAACTGTGTCCTTGTAGTGTACCTGAAAAATGATGGGTTGAGCTAAACTAGCCCAGTAGAGAAATCTATACTCAAGCTATATGAAAATGCGATGAAGTATGCACAAAGAGTAAAAGAATTTGATAAGTGAACATGAGAAACATGAGTTTATTACAACGGAAGATAGACTACAGCCAAAGAGTTCCAAACAGCTTGTAAGTATTCCTAACCGTTCACGTGTCAAGTAGAAACATTATTAAACTCACATCAGTCAAATGTGCTCACAATAGGTTCACAACGATTTCAACACTTATCTTAATCTCGACCACTCTGCGTTTCCATCTTTGCGTTGCAATCACTTCTTATTCCAGTTCTCAATTACAGCCACTCGAATCCCATTAATCATACAACTCATTCAACAAACACTTCTCTAATCTCATGACACAATAGAGCACGTCAATCACGCCGACTTATAGGTCAAACATGGATCGACAATCACATTTTAATGAATTCCAAACGATCAATCATAACATAATATCAACTGACAAATCAATACACACCTTTTTCTCTTAGTACATCACAATATCATACAGACTCCATAACAACTCTACAACATACTACTCACTAATATTGATACTTAGATCTTGTGAAATGAGCGCCCAAAGAGTTCGAAGGATAAGTAAATTACACGGATACGCATTACCGTGCTACCACTTGGATCACTAGAAAAGCTTACGTCTACCAACTATACTTCCCACAATGTCTCACTTAGCCTTTGGTGCTCCTAAACAATCTTACATCACGTATTTCATTTACAACAACACTAAGATAATGCTTAACGGATATCAAAGGAATTTAAACAAACATTAACTCATTGGAACTCGAGTAATCGAGCTTAAGGATGGTTTAATGATGTTCAAAAGGTGTTAGAAGTGATCGGGAGTCAAAACAGACGAACGAGAATCAACCGACCGGAACTGTCCTACAGAGCAGTCAGTGTTTGACAACTTATTAAAGATTCCAGACTCAATATTTTTCAATGATTCTAATGCCAAAAGTTCACTAACTTACCAATCTTTTAAACCCACAAGGACCCATAACCAATAGCATCGTTTAGCCATAGCAAACGACGAAAAACGCAGCTTTGTACGCTGCCCAGCCTTTCAGATTACAGGACAATCTTCTAAAAATCATAATAAATTGAGTTCTTAATATTTTTGAGCGATTCTAATCCCAAAAGTTGCACAAGTGAATGAAGCTTAAAAGGTATGGAGGAACCCTAGTCAAATCTGGACTCCAAGGATGGTTAAATAGGCATTTACCGAAGCGATACGAATCTGCGTGACAGATTGACACACCTCCACTCAAACGATCATAACTTTCTGTGTACTAAGAGTTTTACGACGATTCCAGCGACAAATGAAAGCTAACTTCAAGACCTTCAAACCGATATAAAGTTTCTATCAAACGGACATCAGACGAGAAAGTTACAGCCATTTAAAGTTGGGCGCAAACCCAGAAAACGAGCATAAACAGTAGAACACGAGACAGATTCGTAACCAGATTTCTAAAATCCACCATTAATTCAATTCTCAACGGTTTTGGGTGATTCCAGCGGCATTAGAACGGGCTCTAAGTCTACTCTATTTCATATGAAGGAACCAAAATTCAATCATGAGTTTAAGCAGGCGTAAAACCCCAAAAACGAAGACCCTGTTCTGCAGATTTACGGAAATGGAACGAACAACCTCAAACAACGAAACGAGGCACGATCTAAGTACATAAACACCGTATAAACGCATAGCGAGAGTAAGAAATCCCTACCTCATGGGTTTTGAGCAAAACCCGACCCTTTGACCAAGTCAACCGAGCTCCCACGATGTCCGATCAAGATTTTTCTTGGATGGATAGGAAGCCCGCGCTCCGTATAACGACTTTAATTCTTGGGCTTTGTTCGGAATCACGCTCTAAGTTGATGAAATCGAGGAGAGAAGTGGAGGGAGGATTTCGGAGGGAGAGGGCCGAGAGAATAGGGAGAATGAAAGAAAAAAAGAGAAATGCTACATACACTACCTAATTCCACTACAACATTCACTACATTTTTTGTAGGGCTCATTTTGGGTCCCACAAAAATACAAAAAAATACCCATAAATTTTAAAATAATATTTAATAGGACCCTGTAAAAAACCAACTCCAACGGATATATGCAAGTATTTTTTTTAGATTCGTAGGGGCGAAACTGTTCAACTGCGCAGTTTCGCCCATACGAATTCAAAAATAATATTTACCGATGTCCGTTGGAGCTGATTTTTTACAGGACCCCATAAAATATTATTTTAAAATTTATGGGTATTTTTTTGTATTTTTATGGGACCCGGAGTAGACCCCACAAAAGATGTAGTGGAATAAGGTAGTGTACGTAGCATCTCTCAGAAAAAAAAGTGGAAAGGGAAAAAAAATGACTTCTTTTGTTCCCTGGACGTCTATATATATGTACATACATATATTATCACACTTGCACCCTTGCACTTGCAATAATATCACATCGACCCCTAATCATATAAGCACGACACTATTCATATTTCCATTTCTAATAATCACAACACTTAAAAAAATACTGGCCAAAATTATGGGTCGCTACAATTAGGGGCTGTTCCTCTTTTTCAAAAAAGTTACTTTTTGAAAAAGAAGGCAATTTCAAGTTTAAAAATCATGCATT
This sequence comes from Rhododendron kiyosumense, assembly GCA_019656275.1. Lineage (NCBI taxonomy): Eukaryota > Viridiplantae > Streptophyta > Magnoliopsida > Ericales > Ericaceae > Rhododendron > Rhododendron kiyosumense. The sequence continues at coordinate 487,674 of BPLS01030817.1, read as the reverse complement.
TACGTAAATAATTTTTCTATCAATATGGATCTTGTTTGATAGATCTTATTGAGATCTTTTAAACAGTGCAAAAAAAATTGAAAAATCATTTTTCATTTTCCTTATATTTGAATTTGAAATTACCTTCTTTTTGAAAAAGTTACTTTTTTGAAATAGCGGAACGGGACCTTAATTATTTGCTAGACTATAAATTGGTCCCGTATGTTAGCACTTATAAGTTGACTTATTCAGCTTATTTGCTTACAAAAAGCTGTTGAAGATTGTTTGTTGTCAATACATAATTATTTATTTATCTTTTTTAGCTTAAAAGAAGAAAAAAAAGTGATATTATTTTAAGCTCTAATTTGTAGTTTTTTTTTTGGCTTATTTTAAGTTAGACAAAGTTACAAATGGACAAAAAAAATTCCTTGATTTTAATGTACCAATATAGAATCAGTGAGGACAATTTGGACATTCATTCTATAATAAGTTATTCTACAACTTATCTAATCAAATAACTTGAACTTATATTTATTTTTATATAGCAAAAAACTACATGAAACATGTTTACCACTCTAAATTAAAAAAAAACATGATTAAAACTTATTTTAAGCCGTTAAAGCAAATAATTAATAATCACAAAATCTAACTTATAAGAGATAGCAAACGGGGCCAAAATAACAACAATAGTTTAACATTCCTTGTACCACAATCAAAGCCTTTGGAGTGGATGATTGTTTGGTCTGCCTAAAAAAGACCAATATAGTTTTGTACAGTTCTTGTTGCATTGGGCCGGCAAGAATAATTAAAGTATTTTTTTTATGTATTGTATTAATAATATACAAGATACGAAATGTCATGAGTGCATATTCAGGTGAGATCATGTCTCCAGCAAGATCAGTCATCCTCAATCCAAAATTCTGGCCTCAACTCTCATCACAATCACCCTCATCGATATCGCAGGTCGCAAACAATCTTTTCTTGTTTCTTTATTTATGCTTTTCTTCTTCTGGTTTTGACTCGTTCAATTTGACACAAGAAGATATCGATGAAACATATATACGAAATCTTTTACTCCTATCTCATTCTGGTCTTCGGCATCATCATGAGTTGTTATGCGACGCTCCCGATGGTTGCACAATGACATAATTAACACTTATCGCAATCATCCTCATCGACTGCGCACCAGTCAGAAACAAACTTTTTTCTGGTTTTTGTTTCATTTTGAGACGCAAGACAATGTCGACAA
>BPLS01030817.1:409297-441446 GCA_019656275.1 Rhododendron kiyosumense | reverse complement strand
TTTTCACTAATGTGAGGCACTTTAGGCATTGAAGCTAAATTACGTTCAAAGAAGTGCTTTCGGCCATTTTGGTTCATCTTGTGCTGCTATGTTGGCATTGTGCTTCAAAGATTGCGGAACTCGTAAGTAGATGATGTGTCACAAAAGACCTCGAGTTCATCATACGTTACGTAGCAGGATCGCATTTTTGTGTCTGATAGAGAAACCAATTTTAGTTTTCCGTTGTGGTTCTCGTACATGAGAAGAATTTTTGGATTGTATGGTTATTTTTGGTCTTTTTGTAACTGAGCGGTTCACTCTTGTAGAATCTGTGGGCGTGTCTTTCTTGTATTTGTATTTTTTACTTGAATCATGAAATAACTCCGATCAAAAAACAATAGCATGCTAGACAATGACTGATAAACCTGTTGTTCTTGTTCGTTTGGACTTTTGATTTCTTTGGTTTGCCGCATTCATATTTCCAAGACCCCGAGTCACTTTTTTTCTAGGAAAAAAGGGCAGAGGAGGGGGGCAACTAGGCGTAGCAACCCTTCATAAAACTTGGTCATTTGGGACTCCTGACCCACGGCGCACCCCGACGGGAACCTAAGCGCCATAGCTTCTACCGTCCAACCAAGGGCTCGTGGAACATAGTACCACCAGCCGAGCTTTGCAGAAGGACAAAGTTCGAGAAGATGTCGATACATAACTCAAACATTGGACCTCTTGACACACCAAATCACTTGTACGTCGTGAACCACTGGCCACCACCCTTGGTGGTAGTGTTACACTCTTTGAAGCACAATGGTTACGGACCTATGCACACTAATGTTAGGGATATAACAATCAACCACAATCCTACCACATGCATGCCCTTAAATTCAAATTGAACCTATTGAAAAAGTGTTCTTTTTGACATTTATAGTGCCGAATTTTTGAATATCTTGAAAAATGATGACGCACTATTTAACTATTTATCCATTGGAGTACTCATTTACATATATAATAAGTAAGCAATGCCTCAACACAAACATGGGACCACTTTTTATCCTAATGCACATTTTAACATACAATTTTAGAGAGTCTGTTGGAAATGCTATTAGGGAGCAAGGATAAATCAACAAGTGCCCATCTGAGACCCAGATTCTTGATTGGCAAGATGCTAACCAAAGAGAAACCCATATCGTGGACATAACTTATTGCCGCATATTGTTGTACATCAAATATATCACAAAACTAGAACATATTACAAGGCCTTTGGTCCAAGATATAGAATTGCACCATTACAAAAAAAAGTTATTCAGTACATAACAACAATCCAGAAGAAACTTTTCAGGGTAACCACATCACATAGTGAGATGCACGCCGCTTATATCCGGAGAAATCCACGCACGGGGCGCACGAGATTGTCCACAACAAAATAGAAGGAAGATGTGAGGAAAACCTCAGCAAGATGAAACCATGCCCTTTGCCAATAAGGATTTATGAATAAAATTGTCAGAATTGCCAAGACCACAGTTACGTAAGACCCTGCAAAGCTCATAGAAAACACATCCATGTCCATGAAACTAGAATCCTCTGCAGTATCATTAATAGCAGCTCTTGGCATCGATGGAGGTGAATAAGCGGCATTGCACTTCCTTGGCAGTGGTTCTCCACAAAGAAGTGGATTTCCAACATAGCTACTCCATTCAAAGTTGCGAATTGAGCCACTCTTTGAGGTGTCCTTCCACTTAACTTATTGTAGGACAAATTGAAAACAGCCAAGAAATATAGCTCTGTAAGCTGAGAGGGGATTTTCCCAATCAGGTGGTTGTAACGAAAGATCCAAGCTTTCTATGCTTTTCGAGTTTGAAAATGCTGCAGGGATTGTTCCTGTCAAGTAATTGTGGGATAAGTTCAACACGTTGATTCGGCTAAGGTTTCCGATTTCAGGCGGTATTGGGCCAGTCAATCTGTTGTGGGACAGATTGATTCCTGAGAAAAGGTATAGAACAGTTCCCTTGTAGGATAATGACATTCCCTTTGTTCACTCTTTAACACCATCCTCAGATCGCGTAACGATGTTGTGAATGTGGGTTGCGAGAAATAAAGGTTGTTGGTATCATCTACCGTCGGTGTCGGTATTCCCTCGAAGTCAAGTTTACTAATGCAATCGGGAATTCTGCCAGTGAGATTATTGGAAGAAAGATCAATCAAGGTTAAGCTCGATAGGTGGCATAATTTCTTTGGGATATTGCCTTCGAAATGGTTATTTTGCACGAGTAGAACCAAAAGCTCGGTAAGGCTGCCTATCCAAGTTGGAATAGTACCACTTAACTGCTTATAAGAGAGATCAAGCTCCAGTAAAGGGAGGTACTGTAAAGCCATTGGAAAAGGTCCATGTAGCTGATTTTTCGACAGCTGAATACTTTTGATAGGTGATGAATTGAAGCAAGAGGGTATAGCCCCAGTGATGTTATTTTCTGAAAGATCTAACAACCGGAGATCTATGAGTTGAAAAAATTCAATCGGAATAGGACGTTCAAGATTATTAATGGCCATGTGTAGCACCATTAACGACATATTCCCAATGAACATTGGAATCTTTCCGACCAATTGATTAGCACTAACATTTAATACTATCAAAGGGCTCTTAGACAAGTTAGGCTGAATTTCTATGAAGCCATTGTTGTCGGAATATAAGTATTCCAATTGGTTGAGATTGTTTTGCTAGGGTAGTACTTGGCCTTTCAAGAAGTTGTTTGATAGTCTCAAGAAATTCAAGACGCGGCAACCTTTGGCCAAATGCATGGGTATTTCACCTAATAGTCTGTTATTGGATAAGTCTAGCATACTCAGAGCAGTCATGTACCTGAAAGAAGAAGGAATTTGCCTTCAAAGTTGTTTGTGTCTAAATTCAAGAATTTTAAACTAGGGAAAGAACAGGCTGTTTCGTAAGGAATGAATCCCTCTAGATTATTGTTAAAGATATCTAGTTCTAGAAGATTTCTCATATGACGCGAAGGCAGCAACAATGGTCCACCAAATGAATTGTACGATAGAGGAAGTGATTCCATTTTTGTATTGTTGTCCAACAACCAATATGGAAACTTTCCTGTGAAATCAGTTCTAGAGAGCTCAACCAGTATAAAAGGTCATCTTGTTGGTAGAGAAAGTGAGGAAATGATCTAGTGATTTTGCCATGTTCAGAATTGGACAAATGAAGCCCGATGAGTTGGAATCTTGGGGATGTGGCAAAATTGTCCTCCTCTTCCAACAACTTGTTGTTCAGACTCTCAATGAACTTAAGTTTGGAGTGGTTAAAAAATGACTTGAATGAAATTGGAATTTAAAAGTCATTATCTGAAAGAGATAGGTACTCAAGGGATGTCAGATGATAATAAGGGGAGATCGAGCGATATTTTCAGTAAAGTGATTGGAAGAGATATCCAGTAGTCGAAGGATATTAAGTTCAATAGGCACCATGGTAAGGTGCCTCCAAAACCTGTTCCTATGATTCCAAGCTCTCCGAGATTCTTCAACTTGCAAAGCCCTTAAAACAAATGGAACACACTGAAAACCTTAGCTTGATATATAGTTGACAAAAAAAGTTCCCTTTTTATCCTTCTATATATCTTGGTTAGGGGGAGTAGAATAACAGTTCTGCGATCAACCTTTGATCGGAAGAACACGAGTGAGTTCACAATCTCTTAAGGACAACACTTGAATGGAAGTCATGACTCTAATTTTCGGAAGAAAGTCGTCGTCGAGCATGACATCATTCATGAACAGATTTTCAATGCTGCTTAGGTTTGTCAAGTTTGCATCAATTCAAAAACAAAAACACGGAAGAAATTTGTAAGTAATGCGACACCGAAATTCCATATAAGAGGTACCCTTACTGGGAACAGCTCCATGCAAGCCATGATTGCCACTCAAATCCAGTGTCTTGATTGATGAAAGTTCTCTCAAACATTACCAAATAGTGTCATCCAAGAAATTAGAACTCAGATAAAGGACCTCTAACTTGTTCAATATTCCTGATTCTTCTTGTAAACCTGTGCAAAATGGTAGATTTAGGCCACATTGCCATATAGAACGTTTGAGCACTTCGAAGGGAGAGTATGTATACTCAGAGACTCATAGTTGGCCACCATCTGCCTCTCGTCGAATCTCTCGTAAGTAAGAACTTCATTCCATAACAGATTATATGACGAAATAAAACAGATTACATGACCAAATTATGTAAACTCAAACCAAGCAATGAGGAGCTTTTTAATTTAACCTTCATTTGCTTGCTCAGGCCTATTGGTACAGTAAATAAAATCAAACTGTCAGAATAATTGATATAACATACTGTTGAGAGCTCTGATATTGGCAATTGCGTTTTTGCTCAAGTCCAGCTCCCTCAAGTTACTCAAACCATCAAATTCTATATGGAAAAAAAAACACGAAACACTTGAACAAGGACAACAATAAATCAAGAAAAAAATCGTGCTATGGACAAAGATGCTCGGCTACAGATTTGGATACAGATATGTTTTGAGGTAGTTGATGCAGTGGGCCTCAAACATATTAGACTGTATGTCTGAATATGCGTCCGCGCATGTCTGTCTAAATCATTTTTTCTCGGAAATAAAGAAGAAGACTGTTATCACCCAAAAAAAGAAGACTGTTCTGATTTATGGTTTTGAGTTTGACAACACATTGGAGTAAAATTTAAGCTTACCTTTTATAAAAATTGACCCATTCAATGCGTTTCCCGCCAAATTTAGAATCTAGAGGTTCGAAAGCTTATTCAAAAATGGTAGAATATTGTTCTCAAGTCCATTGTATCTAAGATCAATGTTCTCCAAATTACTCAAATTTGACAATATTCCAAGACCTGCAAATAAAACACGTTACACAAATCACAATCAACACAATTTTTTGATATTTATCGAGATCCCAAAGCAAAGAAAAAATGCATGTGTGGCGATGGATAATGTTTCATTTCACACGCTCTGTAAAGCTTAGTTCTTAGATTAAGCCGGCTAATTCTTGTATGCAGGACATAGAAATTATATGCACTTTAAAATTAATAGTGAAGAAATGGTCTCAAATACCATACCATAGTCACTGGCCTAGTCAGGATATCGCGTCAGCAAGGACAACTATAAATGAAACCTCAACAAAAAAAAAAAAAAACCGTGATAAACAATGAAGAGATGATAATAACTTTACCTATCAAAACTGTTCATTTCATTACGTAAAAGAGGTCGGACACCATACATACCTTCATTCCCAACGGAATTACGCAACTAGTTTTGAGACAAGTCTCAACTTCGGAGCGATTTCAAGGGGAGAAGGAAGAACAGACGTGTTTAGATGCCAATGACCATCTAATCCCCAATATCTTATGTTATTGAGTGAAAGTTTGATAACTTGATGGGTCGTGGAATTACAGTCCACACCTTCCCATTAGCAACAGTCCAACTGATCATCTTCCTCCCAAGATGGCAATGAGTTTCCGTTTGGAAAGTTGATTGAATGTTTGAGTTGCAAGAGAGCAATTCTTTCTTTTTCCAAACACCCATTGCATCCATTTTCTGGAGCTAACATGATCACCACTTCCCATATAATTGACCTCATCATTAAATGTTGCACGGTGACTTGTTTAATAAAATGCTCTTTGACACGGTGACTTGAGCGATCGCAGAGCCCCTTGCCCTTTGTTTAAATAAGGAGATAGAGCTTAACTCCAAGGGTTGGCCTATTGTCAACACTTTTGATTGTTTCTCAGGTTCAATACCTATTAGGTGCTATCAGCTCGTTTGGGGCGAATGCCGTGAGTCTATTCAGAGTTTTGCTCAAACTTTAATTAGGTCCACAGGATTAGACAAGATGCGCATAAACTGGTCCGGACTCTTGAGTTTTAAAAAGGATATAGGGATCATGATTATTTAATCAATGCCTTTGGAGTCAAAGCCACGTGGTGTCCCAGGTCCTTAATTTCTCCACCCCACATTGTGATGAGATCCACACGATTTGTCGTCGATCCCACCAAAATGTGTGATGGTGAAGGGGGCTGAGGTACCACGTCGCGGTGCACCACTTCGAGGATCGGACTGCTAAGGAAAGGAATAGGAAATTACTATTTCCGTCCCACTAAGGACAATCTCATATGAACAGAAAATTATCTGTGGGTCTAAAAAATTAATACTTAATTCCCATTAAGGTTCAACTCAATTTTTATTTACCTCTATGGACAATCTCATATGAAGATTACTCTTTTATCTTTAACTAAATATTGTTTCACACTTTATTATTTTTTCAAAGTTTTTATCACCCCTACCACCTCCACCCCACTACCACTTCTAGCTGGCGACCACTTCTGGCCAATGACTTTTTCTGGCGAAATTTCACTACTTTGAAAAATTAGTGAAATATAATTCACTACTTCTCAATGGGTCTAGATTTCACTTAGTGAAGATCACCTCTGGCCGACATCTTTTTCCGGCGAAATTTCGCTTCTTCAAAAAATTAGTGAAATTTCACTAACTTGAAGCTGCTTGTGAATTTCACTACCTTTTGAACTTGTGAATTTCACTAGCTTTCGAAATCATAAATTTTCTTAACTTCGAGGTCGTGAATTTCACTAACTTGGAGCCCATGAATTTCAATAGCTTTGGGCTCGTGACTTTCACTAATTTTGAAATTTTGAACTCATGAATTTTACTTGCTTTGAGGTCATGAATTTTATTAGTTTGAGCTCGGGACTTTCCCTTGAAATTTTGAACTCATGAAATTTAGGGAAACTGAGGGCCAATGATGTGTTTTGATAATTAATACCCGCCAAGGATATTTGCAGGATTGACAAATATTCTTAACATGTCCTTGGCGGGTATTAATTATTAAAACACGTCCTAGGCCGTCATTTTCCCACGAGCTTTCAGCTCATGAATTTTATTAGTTTGAGCTCGTGATTTTCACTTGAAATTTTGAACTCATGAATTTTAGGGAAAATGACGGCCAATGACGTGTTTTGATAATTAATACCCGCTAAATATTTTCAGCAATAATAAATGTTCTTACGATGTCTTTGGAGGGTATTAATTATCAAAACACGTCCTGAGCCATCATTTTAATTCCTTGAATTTTACCAGTTTTAAACTCATGAATTTTATTAGTTTGAGCTCATGACTTACACTGGATTTCAAAACACAGCATGTGGGGTAAAAGTTTGGGATTTGGATTTTGAAACAAACAATTGTATAAATTGGATACATTAATCAAACAAATAGTCTGAAATTGTGAATTTCACTTTCTAAAGGGTGTGCTAAAAGCTTTCGTTTTCCGTGGTGGGTGGACTAGGTGTGGGTTAATTCCTTCCTTCGATTAAGTCGAAAGAGAAAGAGTAGTTGCAACTTTCAAAGCCCCCAAAGCCCCCTTGAAGAAGGAGATGCGGAGTGGGATTGTGGGAGAGCAACTTGTGGGCAACATGCTCTTTTCTTGGGAAAGGATTTCGTTCCCTTCCAAATGGAAAATGCCGGTTCGCGGGAGTGCTTAAAGCTGGACGACAAGCGCTCGCGAAAATACAGAGTCGCCACTCGGGTTTGAAGGTCCGACACCCAATGAACCGTATTTCGAAGCACTTGCCGCGCTGTTTGATTTGAAAAAGTTAAGGAACCAATCCATCATAACCATATGAGTTCGGGAGCCAGGTTACGAGAGCGGAAGGGTTTTATGGTACCCCTCTCGCCCAATCCAGAGATCGGTCTCTACTTAGGCATTTGCGAAAAAGATTTGTTTGCAATTCTATTTGATTAATCAATTTTTAGCCATTTGGGGTGGAGGAACAGTTAAAGAGGATTAAAACTGTAACAGTTTGCAAGATGTGAGTGATAGCTTGGATGAGCAGTTAGTATAGGATGAGAACAGACTACTGTGAGAGTTTAAACAAATTTTGGGAGGCCCCTGTTTTGGAGTGACGTGTGCATGAAGAAACTAGCATGCACTAAACAAGTCACTGCTTGCTGTTCAATCCTGAGCGCACAACTATAAGACATGCGCGCGCCGGTGAGCTCAAACCCACAACTCTTATTCTCAAACCCTCTAGGCTCTGGAAGGACCAGTGTACACCCAACACAAACTACGCAGTTTATAGGCAGCATAATATACAGTTTTAAGGCTTAAAAGCCCTAAAAATTAACAAAACACCCCATAAACAGTGTGGGGACATAATAATGGCCAAAAGCCAAGCTACGCGTGCAAGGCCAGCCACTGGTCAGAGGCGCTTCGGCACGCGAGTGTGCCACTCCAGCGCGCGATTGTCGCGCCCTGGCGCAACCAGACCAGTGCTTGGTTTGCATGTTTCTGGGTTCTGGGAGAGGTCCAGAATGATCCCAGGGGTACTCCATAACAATAGAAACTCATATTGAACTAAGACTAGCAGTTTGTACTAAGGAAAGCAGTAAACTGATTATTATCATGCTTAATAGTGATCTATATGAAATAAAGTATAAAACAATAGGAAACCAATCCCCACGCGGTCTAACGCGTGCAACAACGGAGTGTCGCGCGTGAGAGTAGGACCGTGGCGCGCTGGTTCTACCATGATAGTTTTTGAAACCTTGTCAGCTTTAGAACCAGTTCGGGTATTGATTACCAGCCTTGGCCCTGCCAGCCCCCCTCAGGGATCAGAACAGAGAGCAGAACAAAGGTAAGCTATACCTTTGGTTTTTGAGTTTGAATGGATGCTTGAGCTTTAAGGTTTGATTGAGGTTGGATGGCTTTGAGTGGTAGAAACAAAAGGGATTGTTGCTTGGTGTTAGGGTTAGGATTTTGTACCCCTTTGGATTAGTAACCTTTCAAAAATTGGAACCCTTTAAAGACCTTTTGAATTTTGTTAACCTTTTCAAAGGATGAACAAAGGGGGGGTATATATAGGGTATGAGGTGAATCTGGTTGGTGCCAGGAGAGGAGCTCAGTCAGTCCACGAGGCTTGCTGAAATTGCATTGGTGGCCAACTGTCCACCTCAAGAAAGTTGGTAGGAGGTCGATCTATCGCGCAATGGAGTCAGTCTGGTACGCGATGGTCAACGGTCAACCTTTGACTATTGACCACCACTTGGCAGTTTGACCATCGCGAGGGAGTGAGTCTGGCACGCGATGGTGCGCCCCGGCGTGGGATGGTTGCGCCCTGGCGTAACCTTTTCAAAGGATGAACAAAGGGGGGTATATATAGGGTATGAGGTGAATCTGGTTGGTGCTAGGAGAGTAGCTCAGTCAGTCCACGAGGCTGGCTGAAGTTGTATTGGTGGCCAACTGTCCACCTCAAGAAAGTTGGTAGGAGTTCGGTCCATCGTGCGATGGAGTTAGTCGGGTGCGCAATGGTCAACGGTCATGCTTTGACCGTTGTCCACAACCTGGCAGTTTGACCGTCGCGAGGGAGTGAGTCTGGCACGCGATGGTGCGCTCCGGCGTGCGATGGTTGCGCCCTGGCGCGCGTCAGTAGGGTTTTTGGTTTTTGAAGTGGCTTAGGCTAGGTTAGGTTCAAGGGTTTTGCAAACACTCAAAGCTCAAACACGCTATCATTCCCGGGGTGTTCTTAATCCGTTTCATCATCGGGGAATCAAAAACCATAAGTAAACTAATCTGGACGCCCAGATTGGGGTGTCTACAGTAGCTCCTCTTTGACGACACTTGAAGCATCATCGACTTGGTACAAGTAACGTCAAAGATTTCTAGACACTCCTTAAGGCAATCCAGAACAAAGCATACTAGCAAAGTAGACTTGTAAACTTAAGGAACCTGATTGGTGGAATGGACGAGCAGTCCATTGCCGGGGATGGAAATAGAAGTGGACGAGTGAATCACCGCTTGTTGATCGAATTTGGATAGGACAAGTTGTCGCTGCAGATTTGGATGGGACAGGCCATCATTGTTGGGGATCAAGCTATCCTCGGCCCAAAGCATTCCAACAAACACGGATAGGTCGTTTCAGGCAAATTTCATCTGTTGGGAATCAAAGCCAATCTCCTTATCAAAGACCATCCGAGACAAACAATAAGCCTGCTGGAAGATGCGTGTGAAGCTAGACTGATGTATAGGTAATTGTTTAGAGCAGGCCGAGGCGAACTCTCTTGGCGAACAATTAGTTGTGGACGGGTGGACCATTGAACGAACCGTTGGACGATAATCTGATTGTCGTTGTGGATAGTGTGGACGATATGGCTAAATACTGTTGATGGATTTGACAAGACCGGCTGTCGTTGAAATGCTAATGGGGAGATCAATATGCTGAGTGATCAAACCGTTGGGGGATTTGACAAAATGATAGGATCATCAGTATAAATGATCGAGCCGTTGAAGTCTGGATGGGAGGATCATCAGTATAACTGATCAAGCCTTTACAGATAGGATGGGAGGATCATCAGTATAAATGATCGAGCCGTTGAAGTCTGGATAGGAGGATCATCGGTATAAATGATCGTGCCGTTGAAGTCTGGATGAGAGGATCATCAGTATAAATGATCTAGCCTTTACAGACAGGATGAGAGGATCATCAATATAAATGATCGAACCGTTGAAGTCTGGATGGGAAGATCATCAGTATAAATGATTGAGCTATTGAAGTCTGGATGAGAGGATCATCAGTATAAATGATCGAGCCTTTACAGACAGGATGGGAGGATCATCAATATAAATGATTGAGCTGTTAAGAATTGGACAGGACCGGCTGTCATTGATTTGAAAGGGCGGATCACTATACAAAATGATCGAGCCATTGAGAATTGGATAGGACCGGCTGTCGTTGATTTATTCCACAGAAGATTTTATCGCATCCTGCCATGTGAACAATGCCGTAAGAGATTTTCAATCGCATCCGTTGGCAAACAAATCGTGGACTCAGGGAGATTTCTTCGCATCCGCTGACCAAAAATAACAAAACCGCAGGAGATTGCATTGCATCCTTCGCCAAACAAATCGAGAGTTAGGGAGATTTTCATTGTCTCCGCTAAACAAACAGAACAAAACCGCAAGAGATTGCATCGCATCTTGCTATGAGAACAATGCCGCAAGAGATTTTCAATCGCATCCGTTGGCAAACAAAGACTTGATGGTTACCATTCTGGCCACCTTCCTGTTTTCAACAGTTGATATACACAATATGCAATGACATATACAAACAAAATGCACAACTTGAAAATGTAGATGCAAGCTAAGGGCGGCTCCTAAGAGGACAACGATGCCTAAGGACTACCACTGAGCCCTAGTACTTTACTGTCTTTGCTTTTGAGATGCGCACCCAGACAAAGAGACATTGAATGGGCCGACGTTCCCCAGATGACATTTGGTAATGGCATTGGTTTGCGTGCCACTTTTCTTTGATGCTTGGGCAAACGTGCCCTAGAGATGTTCCTTGCTTGGCCTTGAGCCAAAATACCCTTGTTGTTGAAGAGATTCCACAGCTTGTGAATTAGAGATGAGAGGGTAGCAATGTAAAAATTGCATTTTCCAATTTATTGACATGTAAACTGATGAGCACAAATTATTGATAGTATAGAAGTCTCATATCACATGTTGTTAGTTCTTAAATGCGCTTAATTGCCTATGATTATTATCTTTTGCGTTACTTACGTTGGATTAGTACTTTGCAGGAAAAATATGAAAACTAATTATATTTTGGCTATCGGATTAAAAAAAAGGCAAAAGGTCGAATCGCACTCAGTGTCGAAGCAACTCTAGTAGTGGTCCAATTCAAGTGCGGCATAAGGAAGTCGGTGTACGTGTTTAGGAGTTGGGAGTTGTAATCAAGCTTAGACCAAATTTAATGGGCTAATTCAGTAATACATAGGAATTGGGTCTAAATGGGGACTTCAAAAGGCAGTGAAATCTTCAAGTAAAAGAGCCATAATGGGCTTTCAGTGGACTGGAACAATAGAAATTAGAGAATTTCGGCCAATGAAGGAATCCTTCCCTCTTAAGGAAATATATTTGTAGCAATGCTTATAAAAGAATTAGTAGGGTTTTGTTTTGAGGCACTGACGGCTTGGAGGAGAACACGGCAGCATCGTCTCGGCATTCAAGAGCTCTCGGCATTCAAGAGCACTGGAGAGAAGGAAAAATCTAGGAAAAATTCTATTCTTTTGTAAGCTTTACTCAATGGAGTTTTATTTCAATGTGTTTATGTGTTTTGATTCCATGAGCGGCTACACTCTTTAACTAGGGTTGAGGATGAAGCCCCATTAACGATTATTATTTATTTATTCATGAGATTTGTTTTTACCCGAATATGTGGTTTTGATTATGATTAAATTATTCTTACTCCAAATCAATTGTTACGGTTACATTCTGGATATGAGTTTAATCATGTTTTTCTCATGATTTGGAATTGTCTTTAACATTGAATGCTAGATTTTCATTGTTAACTATAAAACTGAATATTTATTGTGATTTGTTAAAAGCGGATACAATTAATGATTTGGTTTTATACTTGCGAGTGGAGAGGAACAAACATTAGATTTTTTTATGAACTTTCACGATGATATTTTCCGTGGTAACAAAATTAGCTTTCAGATTATCATGAAGAAATTTAGGGTAAAGTCAATGATCATGAATATATAATCATATGAGTTAATGGGTGTGGATTCCGAAAGCCTAGTATTTTCTCCTATGGTTAAAAAGAAGTTTTAATTTTCTCGTTTTTGATAATTTAGTTCATTGTTTTTACTTTTCACTTTTAGTTTAAAAATCAATCACAACCTTTGTCAACTAGGTTAGGGTTTGATCACTTTAAAATTATCCTTAAAAATCACAAGTCCTTGTGGGTTCGACCTCGCTCTCGCCATACTATACTTCGGTACGATTCGCTTGTGAGTACATTAAAATTTCACATCATAAACCATGCGCTAATATCTAATTTTGCATTGACAAGTGAACTGAGTCGACACACAGACACACATATATGTACAGACTCGCCTAGCTCGAACAAAAACGGAGAAAGATTCCCAGGATACGATTTAGATCCTTAGACACATGAAAAATAATGAAATTTTGGACATTAACGAGCCAAAACTCAAAACAGTCTTTTAGACAAGTGAAATTGACGCTTGCAAGGCCAATATAGGCACAAAGACCTGCACGAACTGACAAAACTGGGAAAAACATCCCGAAACGACAATGGATTGAAAACTGGAAAAATGTCGCAAAGATGGCCATAAGACACAAATGATGACACATATAAGCCCAGACTGAAATTGACACCCCCGCGCAGTCACATTAGGTCTGCACGGTGTGAAAAAACTCGGCAAAATCCCCTTGAACGGACTCGAAGGCAGTAGCTGACTGCTATTGATCGCTGCTTGAATTGAATACACGCGTGCAAGTTTGAGACCAACACGAATTACTTTGAACAAATGCGCGCGAACCTCAAACTAGCGCGTGCAACTACAAGTCTGCTGCAGCTGCTCACACAAGAGTTCGCTGAACTTAGAATAAACTATGAGCCGTTATGCCTCGCCAGCTTTCGTTCTATTTTTTATGCTTAAAATCTTTTAAGGCTTTTGCTTAGCTTTGAAATTGAAGAAGTTGTTAGCAATAAACTTGAAAGACGAAAGGTTTCCCCCTTCAGACTCCTCCCATGTAGCTTGATCTTCAATCCTCTTCGACCTTTGATGTGTATCAAATGTCAACCATGGATCCAATTGATAGATTGCGACCGAGTTTCAAAAAGAGACTGCCTACGTATCCCAAGCTAGGAAATTAGGTCAAAACGTAGTTCAGGCTAAGGTTCACTCAAGTTTTTTACCTGACCTTTTACGCTCTAACTTTTGCCTAGAACCGCCCATTCGGGTTTTAGGTCTAGCAAGCTTTCAAACATTGCCTTTACTTTTGCCTAGACCGCCTTCATAGGTTTTCGATCTAGAAGGCTGCTCTAACTTTTGCTTGGAACTGCCCACCCTTGGGGTTTTAGCCCAACGAGCTTCTCTCAGGGAAAAGGCCTTTGAATTGATCCATGCTGACCAAGGTATTTGAATTTATTGCTGTCGAGATCGATGATGTTTGGTTGTAGCCCCAGATAAAACGGCTTTTGATAGCACATAGTTCAGAGTGTTTCAGTTGACATGCCTCGATCCAGGCCATTTTTGAACTTTCTAACTTGTGCCTGGCGGAACACTGTTCGTGTAAACTTGAACATGGTATGAGGCGCTGGACCTTCTGAGCTTCTGCTTTCTGGCTTGTCATCCGATAGCAAAGGATTTGTCACTTCTTTATCTCAGGATCAACACTAGGCATGTCTTTTGAGAGACCATGACAAGATGTTGATGAACTCTTCAAGCCTGTCTGACCGGGCACAATGCTCCTCTAGGGACAACGTTGAACGAATTTTGAACCATTTGGGGGTCTACCTCATCTTTCAAGTTTATTTGAAAACTACAATTTCAATTAATAGGCTGAGCATGCCTTTCATCTTCCCTTTCGGGGAGGGAACACATTTCTTTGGGAATGATCCCAACGAAATCTATCCTTTCATCGTCAAGGACAACACAGTTTATTCAAAATTTAGCAAAGTACGTAGAAGCAAGATAATGCATATCATAAAAGAAAGCCCCCTCGGGGTTGCCAAGTATAGCAGACTCAAAACTTGAAACAAAAGCTACGACGTGGAGGGCTAAGAGGCACAAATTCCAACTCAAAGCTAGACTTAGACGACTCCAAAGACTCTGTGTCAGACTCAGACATAAAGTGTCAATGCAAACTAGACGCGGTTTGAAAATGCAATATTTAAAAAGCTACCCATAGCTTCCTCACAGAGAGGTAGAATTCAGTGGGTGTCAGGCCCAAGCAACAGCACTTCAACTTCTTCAGCTTCTTCGGCCATACCTACTTGGTGCTCTTTTGATCAATGGACCTTAGCGGGCCGTCCGCTTCTTTGTAAGCCCCTAATTATTGTGAATCCAGGTGTCGGCAGAGAAAGTCTCAATTGCATAGATAGTGGCCAGGAGGCTGTTCTCGGGCTCGAATGGGATGGGTACAGTTGGCTTGGGTTGATTCTCTGGGATGATAAGTTTGGATGTGGTAACTTTTGATGGAGATGGGGCTAGGATGATGCCATAATCGATGAGATCCTGAATGGCATGTCGAAGCTGGAAACAGGCATTGGTTGAATGGCCAGGCATTTGATGGTAGGTGCAATAGAGATTATATTTGAAGTTGGCAGAGGGATTCTTGGGTAATGAAGTTGGATTGAGGGGTTTGATAGAACCAGCATCGAGGAGCATCTCATAGACTGAGGCCAAAGGTGCATCGAAACATGAGAAAACCCTCGATGAGTTCCGACGAATGAATTGAGAGTTCAAAGCAGGACCCTTGTTTGCTTTACAGTTGCAACCTATTGCCTCATTGACAGGATGCATTCTTTTGTCCTCGGGGCTGAATTCATCACTAAGCATGTCCTCCCCTTTGGCAATGGCTTCGACAAAGGAATCAACATCCTCCTTCGAGTGAGTCTTAGCCTCATGGAATTCAACCAGGTAGTTGAACATGTCTCCTGAGAGTAGTTTGATTTCGACCGTTGGAGAGTGGTAGGCTTGAGGAGGTTCTTTGACTAGCCCCATATCTGGCTGCGGGGCTGTGGAGGTAACCAGGCTGACGAGTCCGTGGACGATAATCATCTGTTTGTCCATCTTGTGACCCAATTCCTCTACAGCTTTCCTGAGCTCAGCCAGCTCCAGTTGTACTGCCATTCTGAATTGATGAACGAGGTAGGTGATATAGCCTTGGAAGCGAAGGTGTAACAGCCTCGACAGACTTTCCCAAGCAGGTTTGGCTCTTCTATTTAATACTCTCCGACTATGCAATGGCCCAAAGCTTTGAAAGTAAAGTAATGAAAGCTCAGTGACACCCTTTCAGCAGCAGTTAATTGCAAAAAGAAATGCAACGCACACGACATTGTTGTCGGTGTCCTCTTAGACTCTAACTAAAGACGAGTCTGTCTTATGATGTTCGGACGCTGCCGGAATCCTCGGAATTCTTTTCGAGGGTGTATCCTTTGAATAGATCGACAAACACTAAGAGATGCTAAAATAGCCTAAGCCTTTGACTATTCCGTTCTCGAAGTTTCAACTTTGAATTTGGAACAACTCAGTATTGAAGACATGGCACCATAAGTTTGTACGCCGCGGTGTATAGTGACTTCGCACTTCAACCTGGGTAGTGTCAGTGACATGGCATCCACAC
Source organism: Rhododendron kiyosumense (assembly GCA_019656275.1). Lineage (NCBI taxonomy): Eukaryota > Viridiplantae > Streptophyta > Magnoliopsida > Ericales > Ericaceae > Rhododendron > Rhododendron kiyosumense. The sequence continues at coordinate 425,261 of BPLS01030817.1, read as the reverse complement.
TTTGTGGTTCCTTATTTTCGGTTGAAACTTCAATTGGGCATGAGCCAAGGACTTAAAAAGGTTTGATTTTTCAAAGTCTCGCTGATCTAAGGACTTTGAAAGTTGACAACGTGCACCATTGAGATGCACGACTCTTCATCGGGCGATGGAAATGTCCTAATAAGCATGAGACAGACTCGAAAGAGAGATAACCTAGAAGTCGCCCTAAACATGCTTCTACGCAAAACGGTATGTATGTACAGTGCATGCGATAGGGAAAGTAGTAACACGTAGACAGTATATGGGTTTAGATGCAAATAGATCTTACCCTGCAGGTACCTGTTCTAGTTTGGAGAGTTCTAGTGCTTTGTATATGCAAAGGCCGATTTTGGTTTAAGGGGGTTCCTCGGACTAAAGCCAAGATATACCTCCCGTTGCCCGCGTAACCACAGAGGAACAGTCGAATGGTAGAATGATTTATCATCGTCGAAAATTGTTGGTCATTCGGGGTCCCCGGGTTTCGGTAAACCGTACCGGATTGCCATAACGATCCAACGAGGCTTATCCCATATTGATGCAAATGAGAATGCTAAAAAGTTGATTAATGGAACAGAATCGCAAATTTGCAAATGCCATTTCAAATTTGGCTCTCTTTATTGATTAATACTTAGAAGAAACTACACGAGAGAACAATTGAAAAGCCCCAGTCAGGATGGCCGGACACAAGGTCCTGGTAAATCATCAATCCTTTCTTTAGTAGTGCGAAACTCACAATTTTGACAAGTTTTTGTGGGATTGTTCTCAAGCTTATTAAAATCTAAGTATAGACCAATATTGATTCGATTCCCAACAGAGTCGCCACTGTGGGCAGCGTGCCCTTTTCTTGAGAAAGAATTCCGTTCCCTTCCCAATGGAAAATGCCGGTTCGCGGGAGCGCTTAAAGCTGGACGACAAGCGCTCTCGAAAATACAGAGTCGCCACTCGGGTTTGAAGGTCCGACACCCAAGAAACCGTATTTCGAAGCACTTGCCGCGCTGTTTGATTTGAAAAAGTTAAGGAACCAGTCCGTCAAAACCATATCTGGGTTCGGGAGCCAGGTTACGAGAGGGGAAGGGTTTTATGGCATCTCTCTCGCCCAATTCAGAGATCGGTCTCTACTTAGGCATTTGTAATAAAGATTTGTTTGCGATTCTGTTTGATTAATCAATTTTTAGCCATTTAGGGTGGGGGAACAGTTAAATGGGATTAAAACTGTAACAGTTTGCAAGATGTGAGTGATAGCATGGATGAGCAGTTAGTATAGGATGAGAACAGACTGCTGTGGGAGTTTAAATAAATTGGGAGGCCCCTGTTTTGGAGTGACGTGTGCAGAAAGAAACTAGCATGCACTGAACAAGTCACTGCATGCTGTTTACTCCTGCGCGGACAACTACAAGACATGCACGCGTCCGTGAGCTCAAACCCACAACTCTTATTCTCAAACCCTCTGGGCTCTGAAAGGGCCAGTGCACACCCAGGACAAACCACGCAGTTTATAGACAGCATAATACACAGTTTTAAGGTTTAAGAGCTCTACAAATTAACAAAACACCCCATAAACAGTGTGGGGACAAAATAATGGCCTAAAACTAAGCTACCCGTGCAAGGCCAGCCATTGGTTAAAGGCGTTCCGACGCGCGAGTGTGCCACTTTGGCGCGCGATTGTCGCGCCCTGGTGCAACTAAACTAGTGCTTAGTTTGCATGTTTCTGGGTTTTGGGATAGGTCCAGAATGATCCCAGTGATACTCCATAACAACAGAAACTCATATTGAACTAAGACTAGCAGTTTATACTAAGGAAAGTAGCAAACTGATTATTATCATGCTTAACAGTGATATATATGAAATAAAGCATAAAACAGTAGGAAACCAATCCCCACGCGGTCCAACGCGTGCAACAACGGAGTGTCGCGCGCGAGAGTGGGACCCTCGCGCGCTGGTTCTACCATGACAGTTTTTGAAACCTTGCCAGCTTTAGGATCAGGAGTGGTATTGATCACCAGTCTTGACCCTGCCAGCCCCTTTCAGGGATCAGAACAGAGAGCAGCACAAAGGTAAGTTATACCTTTGGTTTTTGAGTTTGAATGGATGCTTAAGCTTTGAGGTTTGATTGAGGTTGGATGGCTTTGAGTGGTAGAAACAAGAGGGATTATTGCTTGGTGTTAGGGTTAGGATTTTGTAACCCTTTGGATTCGTTACCTTTCAAAAATTGGAACCCTTTAAAAACCTTTTGAATTTTGTTAACCTTTTCAAATGATGAACAAATGGGGGTATATATAGGGTATGAGGTGAATCTGGTTGGTGCCAGAAGAGGAGCTCAGTCAGTCCACGAGGCTTGATGAAGTTGCATTGGTGGCCAACTGTCCACCTCAAGAAAAGTTGGTGGGAGGTCGGTCCATCACGTGATAGAGTCAGTCTGGCGTGCGATGGCTTTGACTGTTGACCACCACCTGGCAGCTTGTCCATCGTGCGACGAAGTCACTCTGTTGCGCGAGGGTGCGCCCTAGCACGCGATGGTCAACAGTCAAGCTTTGACTGTTGACCACTGGCTGGCAGTTTGACCGTCGCGAGGGAGTGAGTCTGGTCAACAGTCAAGCTTTGACTGTTGACCACTGGCTGGCAGTTTGACCGTCGCGAAGGAGTGAGTCTGGCGCGCGATGGTGCGCTCTGGCACGGGATGGTTGCGCCTTGGTGCGCGTCAGTAGGATTTTTGGTTTTTGAATTGGCTTAGGTTAGGTTAGGTTTAAGGGTTTTGCAAACACTCAAAACTCAAACACGCTATTATTTCCGGGGTGTTTTTGATCCGTTTCATCATCGGGAAAGCAAAAACCATAAGTAAACTAATCTAGACGCCCAGATTGGGGTGTCTACACAACTGTCTTGCATGCGTGTCGTGGACTCGCCCTTGTATGTCGTTTATTATCTGCTCTGAAGAAAAACAAAATTATGAGCTAGCTCACCAACGCGACTCGTCGCAAGCCGCCACCACCGTGATCAACGCACTGCCGCTCTACATCTTCATCGTTGACAGTGTAAACTTCTGCCGGAGCTCTTTCCGACGTCTCTGGCTCTGGCGCTAGGGCCTTCAAAGTCTCTGTCGCCACCACCAACTGGTTTTGCTCCGGGTCCGGGTTCGGTATGCACAGAGAGATCATAGAGTTTCATTCTCGACGGAGAAGACGTGAATGCGGGGTAATATCGGAAGAAAGTCAGCCTCAATCCTTATGCGTACATTTTCTTTTTCCAGTTTGAGTGTGCGGGAATTGGGTGTCCTAATTGGACCGACACGTAATTTGCCCGTTCCAGAATTCAATATAACTATTTATTTTTTAAGAAGACAATTTCAAACTAAAAAATAATATATTTACGCAAATAATTTTTCAATCAATATGGATCTTGTTTGATAGATCTTATCGAGATCTTTTATATGGTGCAAAAAAAAATCAAAAAGTCAATTTTTATTTAGATTATTTTTTAGTTTGAAAATATGAAATAAGTACTTATTTTTTAAGAAGGTGTTCTAGAACAGAGTAAGAGGTTTAATAATAGAAGAAATTAAATAGTCATCCTCGTTACTAGACTTATTTAGGTGTCCATCCTAGAGGTTTTAAATATTTATGTTCTCAACCTCTAAATCTACTGTTGCCTATTATACCCCTATTCATTTATTATTATTATATAGTGTCTACCTATTATTTTGATTTTCCTATTAATATATACTCTCTTTGTCCCAATTTATTTGTCACAGTTCTATTCTATCTAGATTAAAAAACTAGTTATATTTTTAAACTAGTAAAGAACTTTATATTCAATATGGATTTTGTTTGATAGAACTTGATTTGTTCTATAATTCAATGTTTTGGAAATCACCTAAAACATCATAAATTACAAGATATAATTAATTAAAAAATGTTACGAACTCCCAAAAATGACAATTAAATTGGGACGGAAAGAGTATAATTTAGGATTTTATCATTTTGCTTGCTTATAGGAGGGTTGTTTAGAATACCCCAATTACCGGAATTAGGCGATATCCCATTTGGAACAGATTTTGTACCCTTTTGGCACCTACCCACAGTCGTCATGACCGGGACAAGGCAGATCCCCAGATTACATGATACTGATTTGCCACCTAGTTCGGGTGGCGCAAATCAGACATGTCGTTTGAAACTAGTGGTCATGGCTCCGACACTGCGTGGCGGACGACGACTTTGTTGGCGATGGGATGAAATATCTTCGGTAGCTTGACGAAGAAACAGATCATGGAGGCGGCGGCGGCATTCTGATCAAGAAATGGAGAAAATCACAAAAGATCGCTTTCCTTCTACAAACATAGAGTACATGTGAATCATTCTTTCATTTACTACTGATAATGTGTAATTGTTGTCTCAGAACTTGTTATCAGTTTTCATGGCACAAAATTATCCTCCCCAGCAACCAAACCCACCAAAATCTCTATCGTCGGAGCCGGCAACGTCGGAATGGCCATAGCCCAGACCATGCATCCTCACCAAAAACCTTGCTGAGTTACATTACTTGTGCCGAAATTCATTGATTACCTGTGCTGAAATTTGTGTTGTAATTTTGAAGATAGGTTTTCATATTTTGGAAGAGCTGTAGTAAGTTTTCAATCAAAATGTTGGGATGCAATGAGTGTCATTGTAAGTATCATATTTTACGAAATTTGTCATGTTTGCGAAATTGTCATGTTTGAACTCACTTGTATCATGTTTTTTTCTTCTATCTCGATTGAAACCTATACTTTTCAAAACTTGTCATATTTTCTGATTTTTGTTGTATTTTTTATTTGATCATGTTTTGTACATTTACATCGATTGAAACTTACACTTCTCGAAACTTGTCATATTTTTTAATTGATCTTATTTTGTTCATCTACCTCAATAAGGTTTTGCCATGTTTTGTGAATTGATCATGTTTTCCGGTTTACACATTCGTTTTTATAAGAGTCGTGTTTTTTGTTTAGATTTTAGGAGAATGAAAATATGAGATAGAAGATTAAGAGAGAGGAAAAATTCCAAAGATTAGGTGAGAGAAATGTTTGAAAGAGGAGAGAGAATTGAGATAATTAGAAAAGATTTAAAAAAAGAGAGAAAGATTTGGAAAATTAGAAGAAAGAAAGGATAGTTTAGGATTTAATTGAATTTGAGGATGAAAAGATAAGTGTTTAAACACGTTAGGATGAACACCTAAATAAGTAGGGTAAAAAAGATGGTTAATTAAGTTCCCCAAACCTATAGTAATGATTCTCATACATATGTTTTTACACATATCTTGCACATACATTTTTGGGGAGCTCATATCGGAATCCCACAAAATGATCCGAACCGCTCATCTTTTTTCAAATATTTTTTGGAGGGTTCCTATAAAAAATCAGCTCTAACGGATATCGATAAGGGCTTTCTCAGAATCGTAGGACGAATCATTCTGTTTTGCCCAACGAATTCTAAGAAAGCCTTTACCGATATCCGTTGGAGTTAATTTTTTACAAGAACCCTTCAAAAAATATTTTAAAAAAGATGAGCGGTTCGAATCATTTTGTGGAATCTCGATATGAGCCCCACAAAAATGTATGTGCAAGATATGTGCAAGTAGCATGGTTGTTAATAATATGGGCACTGATTTTTACATTTTTTGCCGGGCTTGAAGCTACGTTTTTCTTGGTTTCCACCCAGAGCCGACATTGGATACACTACACATGTTGCAATGCTCCTGAAGCACAGAACCTGGCCCTTTTCCTTCGTTAATGTGTGGTGGAGAACGCCCTGGACGACTAATATTTTTCCATGCCAAGTAAAAAGAGAAGGGAAGAAACCAAAGGATTAAGTTACATCATTCAAGTTTAGTGGCAAAGTTCCAAAATCAATTAAGGCCCTTTTTAGTTTATCCCCTAAATTATGTCTATTTCTCTACGTAGTCTCTAAACTATAAATTTAACGATTTTATCCCTTTAACTATCATATAAACCATTACCTACTTAGTCCAATAGATAATAGAAGTTGGGAATTTGGATGTAAAATGTCATGTAAGGCCTGTTTGGGACTCTGTAAAGCAGATACTTAATTATGAGTGCCTTAGAGAGCTTAATTTTTAACCATATTTTTAATATATAAACAGTCTGAATTCTATACTAAAAAATCAGTCTTTTTAAAAAAATATATGTATGTGTTAGTCTCTATAAAATGCCACGTAAGATTCTAATAAATGAACCTTGTAACAAAATTAAGTGCTCCAATTTTCAATCTGTTTGAATAGATGCGAAGATCTTATTTTTCTGATCATTTTATTCTAAAAGGTCATAATTAATTTTTATCTCTAATGCTCTCATAATCAAGTATTTGCTCTACAAGGTCCCAAATAAGGCCTTAATTGACAATTTCCGTCCAAATTTCTAATTTCTGTTATCTATTAGACTAAGTAGTTAATAGTATGATAGTTGAGGGGATGAAATCATCAAATTGATAGTTTAGAAACTAAGTAGAAAAAATGGCATAGTATAGGGGATAAAGTACAACTTACCACAGTATTTGTTCTCACCGACTTCTTCATTCGTGTAGAAATATAATTTAGCTTAAAGGCACACCTTGAAGGCTTCGGTATCCAAGGACTTCAAGTGCCCCTAGTAAGGTGTGAGGGAAAAATATGAATTGAGGTTACAAAATGCGCACAAATGTCACAAATTAATGGTTTAACTTGTGCTAAATGGCACAAAAAAATGCATCATCTATGTGACAATGCAATAAGCATTTCAAGACAAATAAATTGCATTTATGAGTAATGGGTAATCCCAACAATCGGGAGACTAGTTATTAAAGAATCCAAACAAAGAAGAATGCTGCATTCCAAGATAAAATGTTAGGCCACGCACTCATAAGCAAGGTAATGTCGTGTCAAAAATATTATTGCATTCACGATAAATTTCTCTTTCCATTGTTGCTAAAACTCTTTAAAATAGTCACAAAAGAACAATTTTGTCAAACAAGTGGTGTTCATTCAAATTACAAGGAGACACTCAAGAAGAAAAATTTTCCAATAACAATACAAGTACTGTTGATTTCCATAGGATTTCAAAAAAACATAAAATCTTCTGCACCTTGAATAACCCGTCATATTGAAAGCTCGAGAACGCAAAGTCAAATACATCACAAAGCTAGAACGATTTATTCCTTACAAATGACAATCCAAATGAAACTGCGGAGATTACATTAACCACACCACATACTGAGAGAGAGAGAGATAGAGATGGCTGCTTATTTCCAAAGAAAACCACGCCTGCACCCCACGAGATTGTCCACAACAAAATAGTAGCAGGAGGTGATGGCAACCTCGATAAGATGAAACCATGCCCTTCGCCAATACGGATTTATCAACAAAATTGCCACAATTGCCAAGACCACAGTTACGTAAGACCCTACAAAGCTCATATAAAACACATTCATGTCCATGAAACCAGGATCTTCTTCTGTATCATTGACAGTTGCTCTTGGCGTCGATGGAGGTGAATCAGTTGCATTGCACTTTGGCAGTGGTTCTCCACAAAGAAGTGGATTTCCAACGTAGCAACTCAAGTCAAAAGTTCCGAGTTGTTTTACTCTTGGAGGCATCCTTCCACTCAAGTTATTGTAAGATAGATTGAAAACTTTCAAGGAATATAGTTCTGTAAGCTGAGGGGGGATTTTCCCATTCAGTTGGTTGTAGGAAATATCCAAGCTTTCTATGCCTTTCAAGTTTGAAAATGTCACAGGGATTGTACCAATGAAGTTATTGTGGGACAAGTTCAACACTTTGAGATTGGTAAGGTTTCCAATCTCAGGTGGTATATGGCCAGTCAATCTGTTTTGGGAGAGATTGATTCCTAAAAAAAGCGGTAAGACGATTCCCCTGTAGAATAAGGAAACTCCCTTTGTTGTAAACTTTGCCCCTTGTCCTGTAGCAGATACATCAAAATAAATATCTCCAAACTTCTTCACTCATGGCTAACACCATCCCCAGATCATGCAACAATAATGTGAATGTTGGTGTTGACTCATAAAGGTAGAATTCGTAACCAAATCCCCCGACACGTAATGATCCGTTGAATTCGATTTCACTAATACAAGGGGGAATGCTGCCAAAGAGATAATTGAAAGAAAGATCAATCATGGTTAAGATGGAAAGGTTGCATAACTCCTTTGGAATGTTGCCTTCAAAATTATTGTTTTGCAAAAGAAGAACCGTAAGCTCGGAAAGGTTGCCTATCCAAGTTAGAATAGTACCACTGAACTGGTTATAAGAGAGATCAAGCTCCAGTAAAGGAAGGTCTTGAAATGCCATTGGAAAAGGTCCATCTAGCCTATTTTTGGACAACCGAATATTGAATAAATGTGATGAATTGAAGCAAGATGGTACAGCCCCATTGATATTATTTTCTGAAAGATCTAGCAATCTGCGGTCTTCCAGTTGACAAAATTCAATTGGAATAGGACCTTCAAGATGATTACCGGTCATGGCTAGGAAAGTTAACGGTGTATCATTCCCAATGAACCCAGCTGGAATCTTTCCCTCCAGTTGATTAGCACTAACATCCAAATATATCAAATTGCTCTGAGACAGGTTAGATGGAATTTCTGTGAAGCCATTATTGTCAGAAAATAAGGCTTCCAATATCGTCAAATTGTTTTCATGGGGTAGTACTGGGCCTTTCAAGAAGTTGTTTGATAGACTCAAGAATTTCAAGAGGCGGCAACCTTTGGCCAAATGAACCGGTATTTCTCTAGATAATCTGTTACTGGATAAGTCTAGCACTTTCAGAGTAGTCATATCCCCGAATGAAGAGGGAATGTTGCCTTCAAAGTTGTTTGTAGACAAGTTGAAGAATTTTAAACTCAGGAAGGGACCAGCTATTTTGTAAGGAAGGAAGCCTTCAAGATGATTGTTAGAGATATCCAGTATAACAAGATTTCTCATTTGACGAAAAGGCAACAATAATGGTCCAACAAATGAATTGTATGATAGGATAAGTGTTTCCATTCTCATATTGTTGTCCAACAACCAATATGGAAACTTAACTGTAAAATCAGAGAGGTCAACCAGTATAAGGTCATGTTGATGGTAGAGAAAGCGAGGAAATGATTGGGTCGTATGACCATGTATAGAATTTGATAAACGAAGTCCAATTAGTTGGAAACTAGCTAGGGTATGTGGTGGGAAAGTCCTCCTCTTCCAACAACATGTTGTTCAGGCTCTTAATGAACATGAGTTTGGAATGGTTAAAAAATGACATGAATGAGATTGGAACTTCAAAGGCATTATCTGAAATTGCAAGGTATTCAAGGGATGTTAGATGGATCAGAGGAGAACGTGCAATGTTTCCAGTAAAATGATTGGAAGTTAAATCCAGTAGTCGAAGGGATGTCAAGTTCGCCAGGCACTATGGTAAGGTTTTTCCAAAGTCATTCCGTGTGATGTCAAGCTCTCGGAGCTTTTTCAACTGGCACAACCCTTATAACACATGGAATGGAACATGTTGAAAATCTTAGATTGATATATATTTTATAGACAAAACAGATAATGACTAGTAATATCCTTCTACTTGTGGGAGAGGGAGTAGAAGAACAATTCAGAGTTATACCTTCAATCGAAGGAATACGCTTGCTGTCACTATATGTTAAGGACAAGACTTGAATTGAAGTCATGATTCTAATGTACGGAAGAACGTCGTTGAGCATAACATCATCCACGAGCAAAGTTTCAATGTTGCTGAGGTTTCTAAGTCTGTATTAAGTAGCTGAATAAAATTAAGCATGGAAGAAATCTGTAAGTATTTTGAGAGGAAGGTGCTAATAATGTTATAAGGAAATTTCATATAAGAGGTACCCTTATTGTGAACAACTCCGTGCAAGCATCTATTAGAACTCAAATCCAGTGTCTTGATAGATGAAAGCCCTCCCAAAAATGACCAAACACTATTATCGAAGTCATTATTCCACAAAAGAAGGACCTCTAACTTTTTCAATATTCCTGATTCTTCTTGTGAACCTGTGCAAAATAGTAGTAGTAGATTTATTTGGAAATATTTTTCTAGAAAACAAAACGTTTCCTGTTGTTAAGTGGATTGTGATATGAAAACATTTTATATTGTTTGGTTGACAAGGAAATCACTCCTGTTTCGCTAAGGGTTTTTAAAAAATAAGTATTTATTTGTAATTTTCAAACTTAAAAATAATCTATTTATGAAAATAATTTTTTTGTCTTTTTTTTGCACCGTTCAAAAGATCCCATTGAGAACTATTAAACAAGAAAATTATTTGTCTATTATTTTTCAGCAGGAAAATTACAAATAAGTTTAATTTCAGTAAGTCTATTATTTGTCTTTCTTTCTTTTTTTAGGTCAAGCGAAAATTATGTTTGGGTATCGTAATTCTGTAGCGACTCGGTGTTTTCTAAAATGAACTCCAAAATATCCTGTATTTTACAAACTTTTAGGCCCATATTTTGGGTTAGATACAAATATCCACTAATTTTTTACCACAAGTGCCGATTCCGACGACCATACTTTCTGGACCTACCATGCTCAGCCACTTTGGTTTTCTCCAAACCAAAACTGTCACAACTATGACTTCTTATCATTTCACTTTCCATAATTTTAACGTCTAATCAAATTTAAATGCAAACACGAGTGCCACCCAGTGAACCTATTGTCCAATTCTACGTACATTCGTGTAACATGCCAAGTACTGCCAAATCAAATAACAATTCAATGGTCTCAATCACATCATCTCATTTTTACAGCTAACAATTAAAGGTGCCTGTTTCTCAAACTTAGGTCTACATTTCCTTTATTTCTCAAACTTAGGTTTTTAAATTCTAAATTTGTAGTTCTACAAAAATAACCTACTAGCAGATATTGACATAATATTTTCCATACAACATTTTAGTAACTTATATTTTTCTTATAAGTTGGCTATTATTTACTCATAAGATTTATTTATTATACAAATTTTACTAATAATAATATTTTGTGTTGTCTAAAAAAAAAAATACAAGATTCGTACTTTTAATCCGATGAAATCATTGATACGTCTCTTAATACTTTTCTTGTCTCCAAGTCATACATCACAATGACAACTTGCACAATTCTCCAATTTTTAATCCGCAAAGAATACCATATCTAAATAATAATGCTAATTTAATAAACGGAACAGAAGTAAACTAAACTGAAAATACCAAGATTTAAATCTAACAAAAATGGATATTTTTTTCTTTAGTTCGCTGCCACGAGGTTCGGTTGCAGCCGTAAGGTCAATTTTGGACCTTTTGGTTCAGTGAGTTTTGGTGATAGGGGTCGATTCTGACCCTCTCCTAAAGCCAAACTAGTACAATATACTTAGAATTAATGTAGGAAGGATATCTACCATTTTTTTTTTTTGATTTTGGTGGGATTTTGAGACGGTGGTTGTGGAGGTGGAGATGGAGGTGAGGAGATGGGCCGGAGAAAGTGGTGGCGCACGAGTGGAGACCAGTGGTAGTGAGGTGGTGGCAGCAGTTGGAGGACAGGAGGTGGGGGTGCTGTTGGGGATTCAAACGTTCAAACCCACAAGCAAACACACACAATCGAAGAACAAACCAAGAACAGAAAACAATATAAAGTAAGAAAAGAACAAGACACAGAGATTATGTGGTTCCAAATTAAGCTGATTGCTTAATCGTACGTCCACGGGGTGCTGGAGTGTTTCACTATGATGAAAATATGTCAGGGTTACAAAAAAAGAGGCAGCCCTAACTTTGCTTTTATATATGCAAGCAAGCTAATCCTAGAAAACCCTAAAAACGCTAAAACCTGCGTTGGGCGGGACCCAAAACCTTCCGGGTCATTTTTTTACTGTAACTCTAGAATTGTCTTCACATTTCAACAATCTCCCACTTGAAGACATGATCAAACATCCAGCCAATCATCAACTATCATTAATACCACCAGCACCCAGCCTCCCACTCAAGCTTGGAGACCCACAGAAGCTGAACAAGACTTCAGCTTCTCCACAGTAACCACCTTCATAAACATGTCTGCCGGATTATCCCTTGTGTGAATCTTTTCCAAAGTGAACTGTCCATCCTCCAACAAAGAGCGAATAAAGTGATACTTTATATCAATATGCTTGGTCCTCGAATGAAAAGCTGGGTTCTTCGCCAGATGTATTGCACTCTGACTATCACTGAACAATTTGCAATTATCCTGTTCCTTACCCAACTCTTTCATGAAGCTCCTTAGCCATACCATCTCTTTGCACGCCTCCGTGGTTGCAACATACTCCGCCTCTGTTGTGGAAATAGTCACTATTTTCTGTAGCCGCGAGACCCAATCAACTGCTGCACTCCCCAATGTAAAAACATACCCAGTAGTGCTCTTCCTGCTGTCAATGTCCCCTGCTAAATCCGAATCCACATATCCTTGCAAACAAATATCAGAACCCCCAAAACACAAAGCCAAATTAGAAGTACCTCTAAGATACCGCAAAATCCACTTGACTGCCTCCCAATGCTCCTTGCCTGGATTTGCCATAAACCTGCTGACAACTCCCACTGCTTGAGCAATGTCTGGCCTCGTGCTAACCATAGCATACATCAAGCTGCCTACCGCCGAGGCATATGGAACATTGGCCATGTAGTTCTTTTTTTCATCAGTTACTGCCCCTTTTTCCCTCGAAAGCTTGAAGTGATTTGCCAACGGTGTGCTAACAGGCTTAGCACCTTCCATGTTGAACCTTTTGAGCATTTTTTCAACATATTCCTCCTGTGACAACTTCAACTTTCGGTTCACCCTGTCCCTACTAATTCGCATCCCAAGGATTTTCTTCGCAGAACCCAAATCCTTCATTGCAAACTCCCTGGACATAATTCTGTAGCAAATCCATGCGTGAAGTAGCATGGAATGAGGCTCTTGAGTCTACAATCCAAGACTCATTGCAAGAATCCAACGAACAAATCAAGGCTTCATTCTCTGATTCCTCGGAAACGTTAACGGTGTTCTTACCCCCCTGATTATTCCCGTTCTGTTGCTTTTTAGGTGGTGCCTTATAGTCTCGCTTCCAATGCCCCATCTGACCACAGTTCCAACATTCTTCAGGTTTCACATCTCTACTGCGAGATTTACTCCTGCCCCTGTTCTTGGAACTCCCTCTTCCCTTGCCCTTATTGCCTCCCCTATTTGCAGACCTGCCTCTGTCCTCTGTACTAAGTGCTGAACCCGAAGCAACATCCTCACCCGATGCTTTCCTCCTAGCCTCTTCTCCTAATATCAATCCAGTAACATCCTCCAATTTTATTTTTGCAGACCCGAAGGAGTTACTCACTGCCACGACAAGTCCATTCCAACTTTCTGGCAAACTCGATAGTAGAACAAGAGCTCTAATCTCATCATCAAAATTAATACCCACAGATTCTAACTGATTTGTGACCGTATTAAATTCATTCAGATGTTCAGCAACAATAGAGTTTTTAGGCATCTTTAGGTTAAACAACTTTTTCATAAGATATACCTTGTTCACCGCAGAAGGTTTCTCGTACATCTTTTCTAGGGCTTTGAACAAATCTGCTGTAGTCTTTTCTTTGGCAATATTTGACGCAACCGACGGCGCGAGGCTCAATCGCACAGTCCCCAAAGCTTTGCGATCCAAAATATCCCAATCCGCTTGCTTTATGGTTTCTGGTTTCGTGTCACTAATCGGAAGATATAGATCCTTCTGATACAAAATATCCTCCATCTGCATCTTCCAGAAAGCGTAATTCGTACCATTGAACTTCTCGATCTTGTATTTTTCTTCAGTCATTGTGTAAACGTTTGACCTCCTAACCCGGAGCTTTGATACCAGTTGTTGGGGATTCAAACGTTCAAACCCACAAGCAAACGCACACAATCGAAGAACAAACCAAGAACAGAAAACAATATAAAGCAAGAAAAGAACAAGACACAGAGATTACGCGGTTCCGAATTAAGCTGATTGCTTAATCGTACGTCCACGGGGTGCTGAGGTGTTTCACTATGATGAAAATATGTCAGGGTTACAAAAAGAGAGGCAGCCCTAGCTTTGCTTTTATATATGCAAGCAAGCTAATCCTAGAAAACCTTAAAAACGCTAAAACCTGCGTTGGGCGGGATCCAAAACCTTCCGGGTCATTTTTTACTGTAACTCTAGAATTGTCTTCACATCTCAACAGGTGCATGGCAAGTGGTGGTGATGGCAACCGTGAGAGGGGGTGCGGGGTGCGGCAGTTATGGTGGTGAGCTGGAGGGAGGTGAACCAGGTGGTTACGGAGGAGGAAGCCGGAGTGGGGGTGCCCATGGTGCTCTCTCTCTCTCTCTCTCTCAAAATTGTGCACAGTGGTGTGTGTGGGAAGTGGTGGTGATATGGGTGCATATATGTATATAGGAGAAGGAACAAATGTGGGCGAGTGGGGTGGACGTGGGATGGTAGGGGACTAAGGGGAGGGAGTAATTGGCGTGGGGATAAGGGTGCGGTGGAATCACTGTGCTCGTTCTTTTTGAAAAATTCAACTTATTAAGGGATGTAAAAATTTTGTATTATCTTTTCTATTTTATCCTTAAGTCCCAATCAATATTACCAAGGTCAATTTTATGGGTCTAGCTTTTTATATGAAACTCAAAATATATGTAATGTAGATCTTGTTTAATAAATATCAATTAGTTTTGTATACAAAATTTTCAAAATCATGAAAATCGTTATAAAATAAAAGATAATAGACATGCTAATAGAAATAAAAAAGTATTTTTTAAGGATAAAACTAGAAACTGACCTTGTTTTGATAGATGTTTTTAGAAATGTGACATTCATTTTTAGATATTTTTTTAGATGTCCCTGGAACCGCTCTAATATATGCGTGTGCGCACACGCGGGTTTTATTGGGTTTTTTTGATAAAAAAAATTGTCGATGGGTTTAAAATAGAAGGTGCTGGTGCAACTAGGGGTATACATGGTCCAGATTAGTCCGGTTCTATAGAAAATTAGTCACCAGACCATTTCAAACAGTTATAGAAAATTGAGAATCAGAACATAACCAATATATGCATGGAATCTAACTAGAACCAAACCGCAAAACAAGTCCGCTTTTGGTTCCGTTTCGGTTCTGTCTGATAATCATCCAAATACTTATTCACAAAATATGAACTCATAAAATTAAAGAAATAGGAAGATAATCTATTGGAATAGAAAGGAAGGAAAAAAATAAAAGCTTTCCTAATAAATGAAATTTCATCTCTAAATAAATTAAGTTTAGCAAGAAAAAAATTAACCTACCAAAGTCAAATACATATTTAATTACACACATATGTATATCTATATTTATCTTAGTTTTAAATGGTCCGGTTCGGTTCTAACCACGGTTCATTAATTGAGAATCAGTAACCGAACCAAAATAAAGGGAAAATGATGGCCAAGGATGTGTTTTAATAATTAATATCCGCCAAGGACATTTTCAGCATTAATAAATGTTCTTAGCTTGTCTCTGGCGGATATTAATTATCAAAACATGTCCTGAACTGTCATTTTCCCCAAAATTAACGGTTCTTATTTTTTGAACCATAACTTGACCGTAGTACTCACAAAACCGGACCAAATAGGATGATTCAGTCTGAATTGGACCGGTTTTACGATTCGGATAGTTTTCTTGAACACCCCTAGGTGCAACTACTGTGTGGAAGTAGGAATTAAGTGAAGGAATTATTTCTTGCAGTCGCGGAAACGTACCCTCCAGTGTTTGGTGGTCTGATTTTTGATTTTGGAAGAATTTTATTATATTACCATAGACTAACAAAAATATTTTGAGTCCAACCGCGATCTTGGTTTACGAAAGAAAATATCTGTAAGTTTAAACGAAATATTTACGTCAACTATTAACATACAAGAAATGAATTTAAATGCATAGTAATTAATTA